>PVJH01030347.1:0-24920 GCA_004026705.1 Nesogale talazaci
GGGGGGGGGGGGGGGAATGCTCATGATATTAGGCATTCAAGAGATGCAAGTCAAAACAATGACAGCCCAATTAAAACAAAAGCAACAGAAAACAAATGCTGTAGAGGCAACCCAGAGACTGGTACTCTTATACACGCTGGTGGGTCTGTAAATATGAACAACCATTGTGGAAAGGGGCATGGTTCTACTTCAAACAACTGGGAATAAAAATTCCTCACAGTCCAGCAATCCTCCCGCTGGGTGTACACCCTAAAGAAGTCAGAGTCACAGCACAAGCAGATATGCACTACGATTTTCACAGAAGCAATAACACAAAGTTGGAAGCCACCCAAATGGCCATCCATGGGAGAATGGGAAAAGGACCTTTGGAACATATGCACAATAGAATATTATGCACCACAAAAAGACAATCACAAAACTATGAAGCACCTCATGACATGGAAGCACCTGGAGAACATTATGCTGATCAAAGGTCGTAAGTCACAAGAGAACACATATTGTCTGAGACAACTACTGGAAGAATAAGCACCAAGACAAAAAATGGAATACCAAAGGAAACAGACGTTTCCAGAAAAGGCTAGATAATCCATTTCACTTTATCGATTAATTGGCCCATGAAGTCACTGCTTATTTTACTCGTGGCTAGATAATCCATTTCACTTTATCAATTAATTAGCCCATGAAGTAACTGCATATTCTACTCATGTACTGAAGTAAATATACACATAGGCATACATCCACAGAGATCCATAAAGAAAGGGTTTGGGGAGAGAAATAGGATCAACCAAAACTCCATTAGGTTAATTGTATCTCATTTTCATCGAAGAACTAATAAAGCAAAGTTCTACTTATTACCTGTCTTTTTTACATGGGAAGCAAATTAGACATGACACAGTTCTGGCCACATAATAAATAACACAAGAATATTTTGTTTGAAGCTAGAAAAATGAAATGTGCAAGGTGGGAAGATGAAGCAACAGGACTAGCGTCCCTACAGGTAAAGACTTGAGTGTAAAAGAGACGGAAGTCTATAAGAGGGGAAAAATAGATTTCAGAGGTTTGGGGCAGAATACAGGATTCATGACTCATGTGAATGATGGAATGCAGAGTTGATCATCTAAAATGTAAACCCCCTTTCCTAATCCATAATATTAAAAGAAGGGCATGTTCTTCATAACAACTGTCCACTATACATAAAAAACTAAGATCTCAGCAAAGTCATACAGGAAGCGGATATGGGCTCCCGGCAGCCATGCTAGTTTGAATAAGAGCATGTGCAGCATGTCTCTTTGCTGAACGGTGTCCTCCTCCATCTAATTACAGCAAAATGACTATAAGTCTACATGACAATGATAGATAGGATTGTAGGTACGATGAAAGTTTTATTCAATCAACGAACAGTTCCTGAACAATCACTATAGAGCAGGTGTGAGATATCTGGGGTCAAGCTGTTGTCTGGGAAAGATGGAGAGACAAGATTTGGCTTGATGTAGCTGCATAATCCCATTAAGAATCCATTTCATTTTATCTCTATAAACAAAGCATGCCATTCTTTGGAAACTCCATTTCTCTCTGGAGATTGCTCTCTTAATTGTACTGAAATGATCAATTAATTGGCCCATGAAGAAACTGCATATTTTACACATGTACACAGGCATACATCCACACAGAACCATGAAGAGAGGGTTGGGGGGGGAGAAATAAGATCAACCAAGACTCCATTCAGCTAATTGTATCTCAATTTCCTCTCAGAACTAATAAAGCAAGGTCCTACTTATTATCTGTCTTTTTTACATGGAAACCAAATTAGACATGACACCGTTTTAGCCACATAATAAATAATACAAGAATACTTTGTTTGAAGCCAGAAACAAAAGAAATGGGACGTGAAAGGATAAAGAGAACTGCAGTAAGAAAACACCCTAAGAATTACTTCAGAAAAATTGCTATGAAGGAGCAAGTTATGACGAGCATCTAAAATAGTAATATTTCTTCCCCCCAAACTTTGTTCCTCATGAGACATTCTAAACTACAGATATTCACATCAAGTTGACAAACTGACTGAGGATGAATTGATCTTACTGAAGACAAAATATGTTCAAGGTAAGGTTTCCAGCATTAAAAATTCCTCAGAGAATTTCATTAAGAGGTAGCACAACATAAGCAAATGTGGTGAAGAAATCTGATGGTGTCAGCTATCAAAAGATATAGCATCTGGGGTCTTAAAGGTTTGAAGATAAGCACGCAGCCATCTAGCTCAGAAGCAACAAAGCCCACCAGCCTGTGTGATCATAAGGTGTCTATGGGATCAGGCATTAAAGGACTACAAATTTTATCATTGAAAATGAGGGGGAGTACAGGTTGGGGACCCAAAGTCCATCAGTAGCTAATAGACTTCCCTTTACAGAGGGGTTGCAGGAAGGAAACAAACTAGTTAGGGTGCAGTGTATCAATGATGAAGCATATAAATTTTCTCTAGTTCGTCAATGTTTCCTCCCCCCACTATCATGACCCCAAGTCTACCTTACAAATCGGCTAG
This sequence comes from Nesogale talazaci, assembly GCA_004026705.1. Taxonomy (NCBI): domain Eukaryota; kingdom Metazoa; phylum Chordata; class Mammalia; order Afrosoricida; family Tenrecidae; genus Nesogale; species Nesogale talazaci. Next base: position 2,540 of record PVJH01030347.1, read on the forward strand.
ACCAGAGAATGTACACACTGGTACAGATAGGAGCTGGAAACATAGGGAATCCAGGACAGTGGTGAGAGTGGAGATACAGGGAGGGTAGAGGGAAGGTGGGGTAGAGCGGAGGAACCGATTATAAGGATCTACATACAATCTCCTCCCTGAGTGATGGACAACAGGGAAGTGGGTGAAGGGAGACATCTGATTGTGTAAGATATAATGAAGTAATAATAATTTATAAATTAGCAAGGGTTAATGAGTGAGGGGGAGCAGAGAGGGAAGGGAAAAATGAGGAGCCGATGCCAAGGGCACAAATTGAAAGCAAATGTTTTGAGAATGAGGAAGGCAACAGATGTACAAATGTGCTTGCCACACAATGGACTCATGTATGGATTGTGAGAAGAGTGGTATGAATCCTCAATACAAGGATTTTTTAAAAAGTGGTGGCATAGCTTGTTGCTGATTTTGTATTGTTGCGGGTGTCACCATGAGCTTATGCACAAGAGGAGGAAGCACTGCTCACCGTTGTGCTCTGCCTCAGCCCGGTGTTGCAGCACGGTGCCAGTCCAGCCTGTTGAGGGCCTTCCTCTGTTTCGCTGCCCCTCCCCTTTACCAAGCATGATGCCCTTCTCTGGGAACGGGTCTCTCCTGACTTAGTTTGGGTCTTCCCAAATCTCCACTTAAAATAAGGAACAATGAAAAATACACATATATAAAATGTGTGTGTAAACAAAATCAGATAATAGGCTTGTAGCCATGAATGCCAAAATATACCAGATGTGGACAAATTACCCATGTCCCCACGTTCTGTGTGTCACTGGTATTTGTGACAGAAAAGTTATAGAACTGCAGGGAAACAAGAGACTCTTAAAATTCTCAAGAGTTCTGCACGATCAACCATTTGAGACCAGACAGGGTGGCATTCATCCACAAAGCTTAGGAGTCAGGAGAGGGCAGAGCACAAAACCAATGGGAATGGCCAAGCCAGGGAGGAAACGGGAAGAGAGCAAGGAACCACACTGAAGGGATTGCAATCAAAGGAAGGAAGCAAACGATGGGTAAATCATTGAATGGAAAACTAATTTGCTCTGTAAACGTTCCCCCAAACTACATTTTTCTTAATAACTACAATTTCTTAAAAAGATAGGCTCATTTGAAAAAGTTTTCAAGAGTTACTTTTTAGAAATCACAGCAAATAACTTTGAGACCAGCAGCACACGGGAAGGATACCTCATCCACTCTAAGAATCACTGAGCAGAGGGAGTCCGTCATGGGGTCACAAGGATGAGACTACTTGAGCTCACGTAAACTCTCAGCACTGCTCTCTCTGGGTTCCACCAAAGGAAAGACCACTTACTCAAGAGGAAACCCAGTGGGGAAAACAAAAATTGTTCAAGTGGAAGCAATAGAAAAATATTTTTTGTTTGTTTTGGGAGCATCACTGCCCTCTGGTGGGAGTAGGAGGCCCAGCCTTGCTCCTAGAGAACTGCTGCAGGATTTGAACCACCAACCCAGTGAGCCACAGTCCAGCACACAACCACTACGCCACCAGGGCTCAGCCCACAATAGAAAAATATTAAACTGAGTCAAAAGCAGATAATCAAAGTAGGGCCTAAACTCCCTAGAGGCAAGTGTCCAACTTTCTGAACATTTATATTTTTAAAAAGCAAAAGAGGGAGCTCTGTGTTCCTGGTTACTTTGTTTGCTGGTCTGTTTTTAGGGCAAACCTAACTCAGAGGGCGCTCTGGTGACGGACATTGTGATAACACACTGGGCTTCTAACGGAAAGGTCAGCAGTTCAGAACCACCAGCCGCTCAGTGAGAGAAAGATAAAGCTTTCAATTCGCATGAAGAGTTATGATCTCGGATCCTCAGCGGGGCAGTTCAATGCTGTCCTTTGGGGTCGCCATGAGTCAGAATCAAACTGATGACAGTGAGTTTGGTTTTCGGTTACTCTGGATCACCAGTGCTTTTAAGGATTTAGAATAAAGTTATTTTCACATAAAAATGTGCAGTGAAGGGCTGAGCCCTGGTTGCATAGTGGTTGTGCGCGGGACTGCGGCCCACTGGGATGGAGGTTCAAATCCAGCAGCAGCTCCACAGGAGCTGGGCCTCCTATTCCCACCACCAGAGGGCAGTGATGCCCAACAACAACAAAAAATGTACAGTGAAAAAGTAGCCAGCTAACATTTTGTACACCATGATCAAGAGAAATGGCATGCCTAAACAAAATCATACAGCACAAAAGTGTGCTAGAAAAACAATCTTTAAAAAAATCGGGCCTATGGATTTTGATAAGAGTTGTACCAGCCCCCGATAGAATGATTTTTTTAAAATCAGGATTATAAGTATTATTTCACAATAAAAATAAGCTAATAGATATTATTAAATAAAGATGATGGAAAGGTGGGAAAGACATTTATAATTCAAGATGTGGAAAAATCATAAATAAAATGACAGCTCAAACATAAATAAAACAAAAGAAAAATGTTTGCAAGTAAGGACTAAACAAGAAAAAAGAGAACTAAATGCAATATTCATGCCTTAAGAAAAACATGAGAAGAAATGAGAAGAGCACATGAGAAGAAAAATAATAAAATCAATTATAAGTGGGAGAAGAGATTTCTTTTTTTAAGGCAGAAAAGAAAGTAACAGACATTGCAGGTAGACAAAGATGGCTCATCACACTAACCCAGGAGTACACAAAGAAGAAACAGACCCAACAAAATGCAGCAAATATGAAAAATAGTAATAAAAAATTGTTTGAAGTGAGTGGAAACCACCACTAAACGATCATGTGCAGCGTACATGAGAAGCCGTCCGACACCACCAGCTGGCATAGCAAGTAGAACTGTTGGAATCCAGAGAACACAAATGATGTCTGCTTTCACATTGTAGAGCCCTGGTTACACGTTGGGCTGCTAACTGAAAGGTTAGCAGTTCTACACCACCAGCTGCTCCAAGAGAGAAAGACGGGTTTTCTAATTCCTGTTATCAGTTACAGTCTCTGAAACTCCCGGGGGCGGTGCTACCCTGTCCAAGAGACTCCCTCGCTGTGTGTGGGTCAACAGCCGTGAGCTTTTGGCAGAGAAAAGAAGAACGCTTTGGACATCTAGGCAAAAAGCAAATGACTCGACGGAGAGAAATCACATTGCCAAAAACCAAACCCACTGCCATGGAGTCAATCTGGACGCATAAGGAGCCTGAAGGATGCATTCGATCCGTCCCTTTGGCTTCCCGGGGCTATTGACCTTTATGGGAACAGTCTCATCTTCCTTCCACAGGGCAAGCAGCTGGCAAGTTCAAACTCTTGACTTGGCTGTTAACAGCCCAACACACAACCGACGATGCCAGTACGTTGTACTCCAAAATACCTGCACACACATGAGGCACGGACTTTATAAACAGGGACACTGATTTTCAAGTAGGAAGGACAGTTTATTAACATGTCTATGTCATTAACCTGTAAGAACTTAGGGACAGTCATTCTCCAGAACCCTTCCCTGAAGTTCTACTGAAAATGACTATAAGGAAATTGACATAAGATCTACCAGGGAGCATGAACTACAGGAAAACCTATGAAAGTTAGAGATTGTGTACGGTGAAAACCTCGCAGATATGGAAAACGAAACTATTTCCCACTAAAAGCAGCAGTAGGAAAGTGCTAAGACTGCTCTCGGGGAGAAACACTGGGGACATCATGACCATGGAAATTCCACAGGTCAAACACGCGGGGAGTTTCTCACAAGGAAAGAAAGAGAACCCATCACTGACGAGCGATTTCAAAGACGGTCGGGGGATTGTTCCTCAAAGGACAAACACGAACTCTACTGTAGAAGGACGAATACTCCAATGACCAGGCATAAGAGAACCTCGCCTACCAGCGGGCGAGCGCATTTCTACTCACGGGGAGCCAGCGAGGAGAAGAACTGCCATCGAGTCAGTGCAGTCTCCCTACGGGCCGGGGTACCACTCCCTCGTGCGTTTCCCCCAGGCCGTACCTGTGGACAGGGGTAGAAAGTGCAGTCTTTTCCCCCCGAGAAACAACTGGCGGTTCCAAGAGCAGACCTCGCGGATGGCAGCCCAACCTAGAACCACTGAGTCTTATCCAAATACCACAGGGGAGGGAATGGCTGGATTTGAAGGCTCGCGGCCACAGTCTTCAGGAGCCTCTTGGTCAGCTGGCATAAAGGGAATGCTCTCTTGGGCCGGGAATGCTTAACCACTGTGGGTCCAGGGTTCCTTAAAACAGCAGCAACTTACTGCCATCGAGGCTGTTCTGACTGAAAGCCCCCAGGGCTCCTTAGGACACCCTATGATATGATGATAACGGGAAGTCGTGACCGTGGTTACTTGTGGCGATAGGGAACTGTGAGTGTGAAGAGCCGTGCAACACACACACACACACACACACACACACACACACACACACACACGGAGTGCATTAGCTAGCACTGCAACATCATTTGACCTGAAGTGGTAGTGACAAGGGTGCTGGCATTAAAATAAGTTACCTAATCTGGTGTCAATTTCAGGAATAAGAGTGCAGGGGTGGGGTCTAGCCTGTCAGTCTGGAGATAGCCAATGAGACCTCTGTGTGGGCATGGTCTTCTCCTCTGAAAATTCTGGGAAATCGCGTACTTCCTTCTTGGAGGCAGGAGACACTATCTCTCAGTTCACTCCCTGGGAGACCTTGCAGTTGACAAGACACAGGCAGCATGCTGACAGACCCTGAGCCCTGGAAACTGGAGGGGCCGTGGGGAGACCCTTGCCAGTACTGAGATGCTTCTAACGCCACTGGATACACAAGATTCTGTACCCACTGCCCTGTGATTGTCCTGGCATCATTGTATTTGCTTCGTGAGTCTGAAGAGGGCTAATAGATTGGTATTGGACATATGGGCTAATATCGGACAGATGACCTTGGATTGGACAGGGCGGGGATGTTTCCTCAATCTTCAATTGTTCTTCCTTATATGTACATATGCATGTTTATGAATTTGTTTCTCTAGTCTACCCAGACTAACACAACCCCAAAAGTTTTTGCATCACTTTACCAAATATTTTGGTGACAAGATAAAAGAGGATAACATAAAATTTAATAAGGAGTACTCTAAAACGAAATAACCTGAGATTCCCCAGCAAAAAAAAGAAGGCGCGGGGGTGGGGGTTAAAACCGTCCACTGTGTCTAAAACTTTTTAAACCTTTACTACATATCACAGAACTCACACCAAAGTGGGTTAGCCCACACTCTATAAACAAGATGTCACAGTGAGGTAGAAGAACCTCTACCTGGACTTGTCGAAACAAACTAGCCATAACTAGGGTGACACTGAAAAGAACAAATCACTTGGCCTGATAATTCATATCAAGAGAGGTTTCGAGGAGGACCACAAAAGTTATTTTTATTACCTCAACTTTACATTAATTGGAACCACTGTTCCGTGGAGAGGACTGACCACGAGGCTGAGATTAAGACTGCTCAAAATACGCTTCCCTTCGCTCTGCAGGGTCAGCCGGTCCACCGTGACTCAGTGGCACGGAGTCTGGCACTGCTCTTCCTGGGGACCGTCCCCATTCACTTTCACAGATATGGTAACCTGTGAAAGGCAGTGTGGTGGAGGGAGGGAGGGCTTGTGCCCCAAGAGACCTGGATCTACTCTGAATGAACAGTGAGAACAGTCTCCATATCTCTGAGCCTAACTTCTCTCACAGATAGGTGAGAATGGTTAAACAAGATGAAGTCTGAGGCCGATTTGGTGCTTGGCAGCGCCCAGCTGCTCTGTTGAAGAAAGATGTGGCCATCTGCTTCTCTAATGATGACCACCTAGGAAGCCCTTCAGAGTGAAGCCACTACGGGGTGTCCAGGAGTGGAAACTGACAGGACAACAGCACACAATGACGACGACAATGTACACTGCTAACCACCGTAGCAATGGCAAAATCAGCAAAGTGTGGAACGCCTTTTGAAAGTACTATTAGAAAAGAAAATATCTTTTATCACTCTAACATGACAACGGGCTCATCAACAGTGTCCCCTACTTCACTGAGAAAACAACAGAATCAGAGAGATGTACTACTTCCTGCGACCACCAGATCAATGAGTGCCTGCTTTGTACTCTCATAATCATCCTCCTCTGACCTGATATTACAGATCTCCTGTCCTCATTTTAGGAGTCTCTGGTCGCATCACAGTTAAAGCACTAGGCTGCTAACCAAAAGGTCAGTAGGTCAAACCCTGCATTCACTCCAAGGAAGACAGATGTAGCCATCCACTCCCATTAAGATGTCAAGAATGAAAACCCTACAGGACAGTTCTTCTGTGCTCTAGAGGGCTGCCCCGTGTTGGAATCCACTCAGCAGCGGTAGTGGGTTTGAATCCCACTTGGGGTTTGAATCCGTGCTTCCATGTACCATATATACTCGAGTATAAGCTGACTCAAATACCAGCCGAGGCACCTAATTTTATGTGTTGAGAAACTCTGCTTATACACAAATACCTACGGTAAATCAGATACCTCTTGTGTAGGGGATCCTAGATGCTCTTGTCTACTCTGCACCTATCATTTTTCCTCCTTCCTTCTTCTATCCAAAGGTTTTCTGTTCCCTTGATAATGGGTCAGTCCCAATATGAAGTAACATTTCTCATCTTAATGTTCAACAAAAACGCTTCCTCAACTCTACACGGGTCCTGTCCAGCTATAGCTCCATTTCTGCTTCCTCCTCTTCAGCAAACCTCCTTTAAGATGCAATCTGCACCGTTTCACTTCCTTGCCTCTTGTTAGGGTTTTAGACCCACTCAGAGCTTTCTTGTATTTCCACCATGCCACTAGACCGACTCCTCAAAGAACAATCACACCTGGCCCTTGAGAAATCCAATGGTAAATCAATTCAAAGTTTTCACCTGGCTCCATCTCGCAGCAGTACTTACACAGCTGGGTCCTCTTTGTTGGCGTCTACCTCAACGCATCAAGGCTCCTAGGGCTCCTCTGCTGCTTGAGACTTCTTCTCTGTCTACTCACAGGCCTGAAGTGATCTTTAGGTGATACTCAATTTATACCTCATATTTGGAACACCTCATCTAAAGCCTTTGGTAAGCATCCCGAATTACAAGGGATCCAAGCAGATGCTTTGGTTTTCCCATGCATACACTCGGCCTGCCCTGCAGAAAAGAAACTCCCTTCCAGCAATCTTTCACAGCTAGCATATGATCCATGACAAAGAAATCTTCTCACACTGCCCCAGCAATGTACCCAACACCAACACCATCAGAATCAAGAGCAAGCAGTTCTCTTTAACTCCATTGTGACCACTATTCAAAGCCAGTCAAGTCCTGCTTAAGCCTCTGATCACAAGCACAATCATTTAGGAAAACCCTTCCCAGGAGGTTCCCAGACTTTTGCTGTCCTGTCATTCAAGTTTCAGTACAAATGCTAACTCCTTCAAAAGGCTTTCTCTAGCAACACTGTACAAAAGAGGCCTGGTTTCACTACATGACCCTCCACTGCTGGATGCTGACTTTTCTTATCATCCAGTCATCAAAATGGTACATTGCTTTGAGTAAGATGTTTCCCTATCTCCCTCCCACACGCAGTACTAGAAAACTTGCAACTACCACAATATTACTTAGCCAGGCAAATTACCTAGCTTATTATAGTTGACCAATAACTATTTTCTGAATGCCTGAAATTCTGTCAATTCACTTACTACTACAAAGTTTTCATCAAAGGATCACACTTTCTTCTTCCTTGACTCCTCTAAGTTTAGAAATCTAAAACTCCTGATTAAGAAAAAAAAATCCAAAAAATCCATTTCATAAATAGTAAGGTAAGTAAATATCAAAATGGTAAATTCCATAACCCCTGCAACCTTTTCTTCATGAAACTTTGTAAATGCTTCTATTTAACACAAATGTAGTACAAGTAACATAATGAGGGGGAGAGAAGGGGGAGGTAGAAAATTAAGGGGATAAATTAGAACATTAAAAAAATAACTTAAAGTATTCTTTAAAATCATTTTCTACCCATCTGTTACCTTTTTCTCCATGACCTCTGACCCATTTCCTTTAAGAAGGCAGGGTAATTTTATTAAAAGTCCAAATATGATGTAAATTAGCATCACCAATTGAGCTTCTTCTGCTAGGGGGGATGAGAAAATTGCAATGGCTGAATATGTCAAACATACCCAATGCCAATGAATTGCCTACGTAATGTTTTAAAGAAAGATCTGTTGATGAAGTATCTATCACACATGTAAATAAAAGTACTACCACACAGGAATAACACGGAGCTGCTAACCACAAGGTCAGTGGTTCCAAGCCACTGAGCATTCCCGTGGAGAAAGATGGGGCGGTCTCTGGCCGCACAGACTTGAAGTCTCAGCATCCTCAGGGGTAGTTGTATCCTGTCCCACTGAGGCACTCTGAGGCAGAATGGATGGCAATGAGGCCTGGGCACCACCCAGTACACTAAGTATGCTCACTCCTGCTTCCCAACTCAGATCCCGCTCAGTGAGGTTGCTCAGAAAAGGCCCATCCCCGACCCCAAACACCCACCGGGACAAGGAGTCATCAAAGTAAATGAAGACGTCCCCATTCTCCTTGCTAGTAGATAGCTCTTAGGCCTGAGTTTGGAACCCAGTTGGAGCTAATGGAGGGAGGTGGGCTTCTGGTGATGGTTTTCTTCTCTACTGGAAAGAGAAATGTGGGAGATCATGCCCTCTTCACTGGCTGTCATCATGACTGCATATGACAGCTGAAACTACTGCTAGTGCGGCAATAATGGCAGCATGGCAGAAGGTATCACAAACAGCCTAAGAATAGCAAACGACGGGAAGACCCTGTGGCATAGAAGACACTCCTGGGCTGAGCCCCGGTGGTGTAGTGGTTGTGCGCGGGACTGCGGCCCACTGGGACGGAGGTTCGAATCCAGCCGTGTGGCTGGGCCTCCTACTCCCACCACCGGAGAGCAGTGATGCCCACACACACACACACACACAAAATATATATATATATATATATATATATATATATATATATATATATAAATTTTTAAAAAAAGAAGGCACTCCTAAGGCATGAAATTAATCCACCAAGAACTGCTCAATCTCCAATTTTCTTGTTGGGTGAGATGATAAAATAAAAGCCGTATGGCTTAAGTTTCTTTGGATTGAAATTTCTACTACTTATAACCAAAGCTATCTAAACTGGTACAGCGTGCCTTTCATGAAAAGGTACTGATGTCAAGCGACACAATCAAGTTCACTTCCACATCTATTTGATTCCAATATCCATATGACCACTCCACTAGACCAAGGGTCGGCAAACTCTTGAGATCGAAGAGCCAATCCTGTCCCTCCTAACAACTTGAAAATCACCCGAGAACCTTAGATGTGCTTTTCCAAACAAATGAAATCACTGTGATCTGAAATAAGAACCTTCAAATGTCTTCAGTGTTACTTCAGAGCCGTACGCACACAGCAAAAGAGCGGCATATGGCTCGTGAGCTGCAGTTTGCCGACCCCTGCACTAGACCACCAGAGCTTTCTTCTTACTGAGCCACGCCATGCTTCTGATTCAGTCTCTCAACTCTAAATCCAAACCTCCTTTTATTCCAGATAGGCAATTCACAAAATAGTTGGTTGTTTGTTGTACTTATAAATGTCTTACTCGGACACCATTCCAAATGCTTATCACCAGGAACTCATCTTTGATTAGCGAAGCACTGCCAGTAGTGGGAGCACATAATGCACTTGTGCCCACAAAGTCCTTGCTCTGCTAATACATTAGCATGGGTCTTTCAAAACAGAAGCATTATCTCCACAATCATCACAGGCCCTGAAGATAGAGCACCTTATTTGTCTCTCAATTTAGATTTCCTCTATACGGGCCTCTCCTTGTTCACACACACAAAGTAAACCAGCAGAGAATCATATTCCCACTAGAAAGACGCATCTATGGAGCTGTGTCACTACACTACCAGGTAAGAAGTGGTTACAGCCAATGATGACAAAAAGACACTTTTAGAAAGCTAAATGGGAATTCTTCTAGAATTAATAAAATATTTTCTTTAATTTCAAATGAGAGTTTGCAGACATTGATTTTAAGACCTTAAAGAGATTGATTGTTATACCAGAGATCACACAGCTAGTTTGGGCAAGGACCAGATAGAGAAATCTGGTTTCCAATTCCTAATTCAACGCTTTCTCTAAAAAATCATGCTGCTTATTAAATATTTACAGGGAATTATTAGCCAAATAAAAATCACCCATTACTGTAGATCCATGTAAATCAAAAACCTTTTAGTAAGTTAAGGTGACAGATGTACATTGCCTTCTATGTTGACTTTTTGTTGATTTTTTTCTTTTGAAGCCTCACTATGTCCAATTTATCTTTTTCACTTTTCTAGCCAACAGTACTTCATTTTATTAAACTAATTTAAACATATTGGTGGTGGTGCAAACGCACTTAGGGGGGGTCATAGCTCAAACTGATTTCTGCAAATTGCCTTTCCACAATATAGCTTGTGAACAGAAGAAATCTTGTCACATTTTTATATTTAAATAGTGTCATTTCCCTAATGAAGTAATTACCATAATAAGGTTGACTTCATCAGCATCCACTTGGTTCCGAACCTAATGGCGGTAGGAAGTCTTAACTTGGAAGCTCCGGAAATTAATAGTCTTGAGAAATGTTATGAAGCTTAATGCAATACGGGGCTTGGGCAGGTGTTAGAGTTAACTCTGGAAAGTCGGAATGGTGCAAATGGTAAAGTGCTCAATGACTAGCCAAAAGATTGGAGGACTGAAGGTGCCCAGAAAGTCCTCAGAATCTAGGCCTGGCCACTTGCTTCTGAATGGTGACAGCCTTGGAAACTCTCACAGTTGATTCCAATATCCTTTCCTACGAGACGACTACTCCATGTCACTCATGGCAACATGGTCTCCTTTAACAATATATAGGAGCCCTGGTGGCCCACTGTGTGATGAGACAGGCTGCTAGCAGCAAGATCAGCAGTTTGAAACCACCAGCTTTTCCACAGAGCTAGGCGGAAGCTGCCTGCTCCCGTAAAGACTTACAGCCCTGGAAAGCCACGGGTGCAGCTGTACTCTGTCCATACGGTCATTATGAATTGGAATTGACTGAAAGGCAGTGAGTTTGGGGTTTGAGAGTCCAAAGCAAACTTGCATCGATGATAGATGTAGATCCATTTTGTCTAGGCCTTCAAGGAAAGAAATGCTTGTCTCGTTCCCACTAGATGTAAACAAAGATATGACTGCTCCTATCCTTCAATAAGCAGAGAAAGAATCCATTTTTTTAATCAGTCATTCTATTGGGGAACTTTTACAAATCTTATAATTCATTGTTCAATTGTATTAAGCACATTTGTACATATGTTGCTATCAACATTTCCAAAACATTTTCTTTCTACTTGAGCCTTGGTATCAGGTCCTCTTTTGTCCCTTCCCTCCCCCACGAAATAATCAATTTTACAGATGAAATCAGGAGCACAAAAGGAAAAAAAGAGAAAATCAACCTGGATCTCATGAAAAAAACAGAAGATAAAAAAACACTGATTCTCCTCAACCACTCTGGAGTTTTCCTGGGTATCCTGCTATGAGACAGATATAATCCAAGTCCGAATAGCTAAGCGAGGATTCAGTTGAGATATCTATTACCTGTAATTTTTTAAAATGTACTTTAAGTGATAACAGAGTAAAGGGAAGGGAAAGTACAAAGTTACCAGAAAGGGAAGTACAAAGTTACCCACAAAATTCTCCCTGAGAATAGCCTTGTGATCAAGCAAAGTGCATTGGAAAGTGGATCAATGCAGATGCAGTTAGGAGAAATGTAATGTGTTATCATTTGTCCCCCCTTTTGACTCAGTTACATTTGTTGTCATTTTCAATATTTTATCCTTTATTTCTGATTAAGGCTTGTCTCCATTTTATTTTGTTATTGCTGTTGTTTTTGTTTTTCTGTGTGCCTTTCTTTATATGAAATCCAGGATAAGTAACTCCAAAGACCACAACTGGACTAATAGTTTCTAAGGGTTATGACAGGAGAGGCTGAGCAGGGGGTGGTATGAGGAGCTAATAATACTGAGTACAAGAAGGGAGAAAATGGTCTGGAACTGACTGTGGTGATGACTGCACAACTCTTCAATATGATTAAACCATTGAACTGTATATGTCAACAAAACTGGTAAAGTTTTTGAAATGCCTAAATAAATGCAAAAGTTAAAAGTTGGTTGGCACAATTACCCCAAGGGTCTGTCTCTCCATGTTACAACAGTCTTTGGCAAGCCACTATGAAACATCTTGATTGAGTAGCATCAGGTTCCTTATTTTCTCAGAAGAGATTTAAGGAAATTGCTGAGCAGTCACATAATTGCTTAACAGCTTCAAGTAAAAGGAGAAAGTAAATAACTCAGAAATACTTGACTACAGGGCTGGCTTTTTATTATTATTATTAATTTGGTGAACACTTACAGAGCAGACCGACAGATTTACATTCAACAGCTCAAACACATTGTTTCAATTCACCCACTGCAACCCCAGCATACCACTGTGATTCCTATTTCTTCCAGTGTTTCCCATGTCCATTCAACCTTCTTCCCTAACCCTCTGAGCTTTGTCCTTGGGTTAAGGCTGCCCTTTTTGATCTTAAATGGCTGATTACTTTATCACAGAGGTGGGTTCCATTCCAAATTTCATGGGTTGCAGGGTTATAGTCTTTGGATGATCCACCTATTCTCTCTGACCCATAAGTTTGGTCTCTTAGATGACACGGGGTTGTGTTCCACATTTATCTCCCACTTTATCCAGGATCTTCTAATATAACTCCTCTTTCAGTGCAGTTGGTAGTGGTAGCTGGGCACCATCTAGTTCTTCTGGTCTCCATGTTGTAGAGACTGAGGGCTGTGCTAGCCAAAATGTTAGCCCATTTGACTGATTGTTCACATATGTCTTATGATTTGCATCACTCTTTTTTCCTTGGACAGGGAAAGACCAAAGGCTGCACTTTCGATGGCTGCTCACAAGTTTCTAAACCCTAGATACTCCTCGCCCAAGTAGGATGCAGAATACTGCTTTAGTGATGTTGTCCCAACTGACAGGGTGTCTCTCCAGACTATGGTCTTGATTCCCAGGTAGGTCCTGCGGCTTATTCCTTCAGGGAAGTTGATCATGTCTAATAAATATTCAAACTTTGTCTCTGCTGATCCATAGTTTAAATTACATTAGGCAGAAGCATGGGTAACTGCAATTTCAAAGTGTTTTCTGTACTCTTATAACACATGTCAAAGTGGTTTCAGAGTCCATATCATAAGGTTGATGGTTTATGTCACCATGGTGAGGTCTGAAATTGGGCTTCATACAGAGAAGTTTTAATCCAAATCTTTCTAAATTTGTTGATATGTTTAATAAAGAGATGTGATAAAAAGTTTTAAGTCCTTTCGCTTTGCTTTTTAAGTATAAACATTTAATCAATTTGCCAATGCTTATACTTCATATCGGGCACCATACCAGCTACAGTAAATTCAATTGAAAGATAGAAATCACCCTCAAATGCATGGCACTTACATGAGAAGTACGTTGAGTCTTTGGTTTTTCTTGGTTTCAGAGGATGGTAACAACAGGCATCCCTTTGAGTAGGATATATCTCTTATCCCAGCAAAAATTTTAGTACCTTTCATTCACTCTTGAAAATGTCCCCGTTTGTTCAGTCCACCATACTAGGTAAGCAGACAGCTGCTGTACAGTGACTAGTTACCATAACACCAAATATGACCGAGACTTCTTTTTTACATTGTAGATAAGAATAAACTAGCCCGAGATACAATGCAAAGACTCTGATGCCATATCAACAGGATAAAAGCACTCTGTGATTACCAAATAACAACTCTAAAAGGGGTTTGTTTTCTCAATTCACACACCCAGCAGTCAAATGTCCCAGCATTCTGTGAGCCCAGATTAATGGTTTGCAACTAAGCCAGGCAGAGCGCCACAACCACATGACCCAGAAGAGAACCAAAGCGCTGGGGGCCACTTGCCAGGCAGCCACCAGAACAAAGTCCTAGCAGGTGGCCCTCTACTGCTCCAGATCCAATCGTCTGCTGGGAGCATTATCTCCATGGCTGTACAATGTTGTTTTGTGTAATGTTACTCCTCATATCCAATTTTCAAAATTAAGGCAAAATTGATGTGAATGACAGACAAGCCGCAATAGAAAACAACAATGATCCAAATCATGCTGTTCGACATCAGGTGAAAAGGCCCAGGGCCCAGAAGTAACCAGCAAACCCTACCCACACCTCCCCCCGATATTTGCTCAATGAAGCAGTGCCATATCTGGAACAAATCCTGAGGCCTAGTTAAACACCAGGTGGTATACTAGGGTGTTTCTTTTTTTTTAAGTAACAGATGGCCCAAACTTCTCAGCTTCATAACACACAGTGGAGGACTTATGCAAGTGGAACTGTCTTCCAAGTACTTTGTTCCAGCCACACAATGGTTCATGTGACTCACCACTTCTCATCATAAATACAGCTGCAGGTGAGACAGATGCTGTACTACTGAGGTATTTATTGCTTAGTGGAACAGATGTAGAAATGATCCCCCATAAACCCAGATAGGCACATATATATTTAAGTACAGCTATAGCTTCAATGGCATTTCACATCTCCAGTTGTAAAACTGGGAGCCGGAACTACATGAACACTAGTTGGGTTTTAGTACATCAAAGTAACATGCTACACAGCTGAAAAAAATGACACGTGTTAAGAAGGTGATGTCCGATAAACCCCTCAGGACCGATATCGAGAGTAGCAATACCAGGAGGGGAAGGGGAAGGTGTGGGGAGAGAGGGGGAAACGATCACAATGATCGACATATAACTTCCTCCCAGAGGAAGGGACAACAGAAAAGTGGGTGAAAGGAGACATAAATCAGGGTAAGACATGGGAAAAATATATATAAATTACCAAGGATATGGGAAGGTGGGTGGAGGACCGAGAGAATAAAATGAGGAGCATCGCGATACCAAGGGCTCAAGTAGAAAGCAAATGTTTTGAAAATGATGATGGCAACAAATGTACAAATGTGCTTGACACAAAGGATGGAAGTATGGACTGTGATAAGAGTTGTATGAGTCCCCAATAAAATGATTCAAAAAAAAAAAGGTTACATCTAGTCTCCTTAAATGGTGAGATTTCTTGTGTGTGATTTATTGTTAATGTGGTGAAACTATCTGTAGCATAAGGTGACCAGACATCCCACTTTTTAACAATTTGTCCGCGTCCTGTGGCGTTTTAAAATTAAAATATATGACAATACTAATTTTGCATTCTATGGAAGTTTTTGTTGCTCCATATAGACCAAATTTTTAACCAAGAACACACACACACACACACACACACACACACACACACACACACCAAGGTAATGTTGTCCCGCTTAAAATCTGGTCACTTAACTATAGTAACACATATGTCACACCAACAGCTTCACATGTTTGAGGCTGACTGGCACTGAGCACACTCCTGCAGCGGGGTGGCTACCACAACTACCCATTTCCAAGGGTAAAGCAGCTGAGGGCCCCACAGGATATATGGACCAGAAATGTGCAGAGGAAGAAGGAAGCAGGTCATACTGGGACCAGCTATCCCTAGGTCTTTGAGACAGTGACTGGTCACTTCCTCAAAAAAAGAAGACCAGAAGACCTACAGCCAAGCAAAAGAAGTGACAGTCAGTGATTTTAGTTTTTTACAAGACTGACTTTTTATTTGCTTCAGTCAAAACCCCCAATTAGCTTTGCCTCCCATAGTAAGGGCAGCAGAAGTCAAGAGGCTCTCTTCATTTGGTGGAAGGGTTGGGAATCTCCAGCCTGCACAAGAACAAGGCCTTAACAAAGGGCCTTGCCTGGCCTCATCTGAAATGCAGGTCACATGCATCAACAGAGCCCCAGCCTTCATCAGTACCTGGTTTTTCTTGGGGAGGAACTTTGTGGTCTGAGGGATCCACAGGTAAAAGATCTGCTGCTTTCGGTAGAACCATGGCCTGACTACATGTTTGCTGGGTTCCTAAGTGACTCCCCTGTAGACCCAACTCATGAAGAGGTTTCTGGGGAGCATGAATGAGCCAACTCAGTACCCGGGCGGGGCAGAGTGATCCCAGCAAGCAAATGGGTGAATAGGCCTAACCAAAGTCCGAAAGGCTAGGGCTGCTGAAACATGGCAGGCAGACTAAGGGATCTATTCTATTCTGGGATTGCCTGAGAGTTAAAGAACCAAACATATAATTACTCCTGAGTAAATATGGGTCCGAAATCCCAGAAAATATGCACAAAAGAAACTAAAAAATCCCCCATCAGTTCATGTGTGGGGACATTCCTGGAGAGAAAAAAAAACACCTCTCTGAATGGTGCAAGTTAAACTCCTCCTGTCTATGTGATATCTCTATATTATGATAGTTTTATTGTCAGATAATTCACATATTATAAAATCTAATACTTCAGTCATATTATGAGGAATTATGTAATCATCACAATTAAATTCAGAACTTTTTCTTCTTTCTTGTACTCAACATTGCTAGTTCTCCATTTCCCCTCAACTTTTCCTGCCATGCCTCTATGTAGTTATTAATCAAATTACTGTCTCTATAGGTTTGCCAACCCTGGATTTCATACACAGAAAATCATACAAAACAAGAAGCAAACAAGTCAAAAAAGTAACAATGACAAAACAAAACAGAAAAAAAGCCTCAATTCTAAAGAAAGTAGAAAATATTAAAAACTGAAACAACTTTAAAATAGATCAAAAGGCAGATCAAATCACAGGATGTGACTTTTTTTTTTTTTTTTGATCTTGAGCTTTCCTTTATTGACCTAAGAGCACCTTGTGGAGACACTTAAAAAAGCAAGTACTCCCAGTGGCACCGAGCTGGTGCCACCTAATCCCAGGACTCCCCAACCAAAGTGAATTTATACAAAATGCCAGAGGGGGGCACCCGAGGCAGTTTGGTGGCAAGTCCGGTGAACGCTGGTTGGCAGAGCAGTCTGTCCTGCCTCTTTCTCGTAGGTACACGTGCTGACCACACTGCCAAAGGGGGAGCATCAGGATGAGCTTCCCATCACCTAGTTCCTGGACAAGTGTCATCACCCCGCCCATCCCACTTCTATGTGTAGACAAGTTTGCCGCCATCCAGTGTCACAGAGGACTTGACTTTGTGGTCAACTGCTGTTGCCTCATCAAACTCCACCCCCAGCTTGAAGGTGATCTCTGTGCTCTTAAAGGTGCTCTGCGTTTTTACGGTGATGTCTTCTCCATTCACTTCAAGTAGCCCGGCACCATCTGATTTCTTCACTGTACTTGGCTGCACACATCTCTTCAGTGACCACTCATGAGGGTGAGCACTGAGTAGGGCCATGTCATAAGAACAAACTGCTCTTTGGTTCATGCCAATGATAAGGCATGAGCTCCAAATCCACTCACATATCTATGGTTTACATTAGGGGCATCCTTATTTTATAATAGAGAAAATGATAAATCACTCCCAAAAGACATAAGGTAATTCAGTTGATAGTGCCATTAATTTAGCTAATGATATCAAATGTCAAACACAGTTGAGACAAGGAGCTCTTTGTGTAGAATCTAGCTTTTCAGATCATGTTTACTTGTACAGCTGGGCACTCTCTACACAATGAGGGTTGGGGATAGGGTAACACTCATTCATAAGGGCAGAACCATGCCGGTCAGTCTAATGTATGCCATAAAAAAAGAACAGAGTGCAATAAAATCGCAAATATACGGTGATCACCGGCCACCATTCATGGGACACCCTCAAATCAAGAGATCCAAACCAAAGCCCGGCTACCACCAATTCCAGAACCTTGTCATCTGTGCTGCTCACACTCAGGCGTTTCAGCCTAGAAGTCCAAAGGAGTATGTCAGTTCCTGAAATGTGCGACATGTGAGTTTTTTTTTTTTGTCTTTGTTTTTCTGGTTACACGAATAAGAATAGTTTTGACATGTGAGTTTAAGGCAAAGCCCAGTTCACTAGGTGGGGGGTGATATAATATATTATTAATATTTTTATAGTCTTAACTAACTGCAAAACTTTGAAAACACAGTGATTCAAAAACAGTCGATCTGTAATAGCTGCAACTGTCCTTGGTAAAATACGTATGATGTTCCCTCTAAAAGAAATATTTTGTGATGAATGTTAAGTAATAATCATGCGTCACTTCAGCAGCACATATACTAAAATGAAGTAATAATCATTATAAGATCATGCCAGAAACAAAATTCACTTGTTGTGGCTGCTTTAAAGTTGAAAGAATTGTCAGAAAAATAACATACTCAGGAGTATTTTAGAAACATTAAGATGCCATAAATATTGTCATTTGTATAATAGGAGGGGGAAATTCAGTTATTTTTTTAAATATCTACTTTTGAGAAAGAATATCGCACAGATATGCTAAGTTAATTAGTTCACATTTGGGGTCAGCTGCCTCACATGCCTTGCAATTATATACACCGTGATCTGTGTTTTCGGAATTGCAGAAACTTGACCGTCTTGTGCCACACTTCCCAGAAAAATTAACACTTGGGATAAAGCTGACTTTTAAATTTACAACTATTAATTATCATCTTACTACCATTCTCCCCTTTACCCTGGTAACAATGAAAAATTATTGCAGGCCATGCACATTTTAATTGAATGTGAATTGTTATTCTCATTTCAGTCAGGCTTTCTGACCCATTTAATCCAAGCCTCACATTCTTCGTTGCAAATTAACTGGATGGCCACCCTATAATGGATATTAGCTCACCATAAAGAAAACAATTTACACAGGCCTCAGGGCACTCGACTATGCCATCTAGGATTCCATTTTGAAAGAGAAACTCTCAAACAGACACATGGAAGTGAGATGTATTTGAGGAATAGTGAGCAAATTTACTATTTTCTGCCTCCTGGACGAAGAACCCTGCACAATTGCACAAACTTTATGAAGCACCTTTGTGTTTCACAAGTTGCACAGGGCCAAGCTAAATTCTATATAAAGTGACAACAGTATGCCATTGGCAGCTGTCAAGATGACTAGAACTCATTAAAATTCCAAGTGTATCATAATTGGGCTCCTTAAGAATTTCGAAGCAGGTCAGAGGCCTGTCTTCTAATGAGTCTCTGGGTGGGTTTAAACTGGCAACTTTGCAGCTAACAGTAGGTTGTGCTTAATTGCTTGAACCATTTAGGGGCAGTGACACTACACAATCAGAAAATAGAGATCCATGGAAGGTTCTCCGTAACTCTTGAGAACTACATGGTTCCCAGTGATCACTACCAACTGCTCTAAAAATATGACGTTAGAAAGAACAGAACTCAAAATCATAAAGGGGACCAGGCTTACTGGTCAGTAGAGACTATGGCCGGACCTTTGTTACCCTTCATTTAAGATCAATAGGGGGACATTCACTTACCCAGGGACAGACAACTGAGAAAGAAGAAGGGATGGAAACTGGGAGGGATTGGTGCAAGTAGGAGCGAAATGGATGAGTAAAACATTGTATATAAATTATTTAAGTAAAACTCATAATCTGCTCTGCAAATCTTCACTCGTCTAAATCACAATCAATTTGGTTTGGAGTTGTGTGTTTCCTTAAGCATGTGGAAAAAGCAATTTGCCACATTTTTAAGTCCCTGGATATATTCGGGGGCCTTCTCTGGCTGCTCCCCAGCACACCACACCCCTCCCTAGAGCTACAGTGGCTGGTGGTGGCCTCCGCTTGGGATGTTTGCTTCCTGGGATGCATGGTCTTACTGCATCTGCTCAAATGTCCTCTCATCCCACGTACCTTTCTATCTACAACATCCTCCCATCACTCTCAAGAACTTGTCTTCTTTTCTTGACGGCATTTGCTACTCCTGACAAATACTGGTTATCTTTCTTCTACAATTATAGTTCAAGCTACTTGGAGGCAGAAATGTGTTCTGTTCATGCATGGTGTGGTGGTTACTAATTCAGCTGTGATCCACAAGGCCCGCAGTTTGAAACCACCAGCTGCACCATGGCAGAAAGACAGGGATTTCTATTCCCATAAACAAGTACCATCTGGGAAGCTCACAGAGGAGTCTCTATCCTGTTCTATGGGGTCGCTGAGTTTGGTTTTTGATTTTATATCCCCAGAAGTTAAGAGAACATTTCGTAAAACCTCAATAAATAATTATTGAACCAACGAAGGTGTATTTGCTTTCTCCCCTGACTCAATCAATATGCTCACAAATTACTTAGTTATAACCCCAAACAAAGCAAAACTGACTGCCATTGAGTTTCATCATAAAACACCCACAGGGCAAAGAAGTGCTCCTTAAGCTGCCCACTGCTGTCAATCTGTATGGGGGCACTGAGCCTCATCTTTTTCCCATGAAGCGGGCGAAAGATGAGGTTTTCTGCCCCCAGAAAGATTTACTGCCTCAGAAACCCTAGACAGGGTCACAATAAGTCAGAAGCAGCTTCATGATGGTGGACTCTGGGTCGTGCACTCACCAGAGGTGCTGGGACACAGCAGGTAAGCACCAGTCTGCTAACCTAACTTGCAGGGGGGAGCGGGGTGGGGGTGGGGGGACCACACGGCAATCTCTTCCTGTAAAGCTAACCCAAACCACTGCTGCGGCGTCCACTACAAAACGACTTACATGGGTCCTACAGGACAGAGCAGAACTTCCCCAAGGGTTCCTGAGACTGGAAAATCTTGACCAGAGCAGACAGCTCCTTTCTCCTGAGGAGGAGCTGATGGGTTTGAACCACCAACCTTGAGGGTAGCCGCCCAGTGCTTCACCCAGAGCACCAAGGCCTTGCAGAACCTATAATGCAATGCTGTTCAGATACATGAAGCCAGGGGGCATTCGCAGGGACGAGGCAGCACCTAACACCAACTAGCATTCCCTCATAACTAAAACATTTGCTAGTTTTCCAAGTGCAAACTGCCAGCACCACGATCATGTGAGCACATCTGTACACTGAACATGCTCCCGCCAATCTTCGTTGTATTACTAGGTCTATAACGTCGTGCTCACAGGCTGTACCACTGTGGTCTCCTTTCTGAAAATCTGAAGTCCGAAACACCAACAAACTCCCACTGCACCCATTATGACTACAAATGTCATCATGTCTTACTCACTATAGTACTTCGTGCTTTCCTGAAAAATATATTGTCTAGGATGTAATAAAATTATAGCTCAGTTGGTGTGCCAAACATTTTTATGTTTTAGAAAGGAATCATGGGGCTAATTCCCTTTGGTTTCAACAGAGGCTATCCACCAGCACAAAGAAGTGCTGGTGCTTCTTTTCTCCTTTGCGACAGAATAGTCAACACCAAGGACCCACAATTTGGGGGGGTCCCCTGTAAAGGGCTAGGTAACACAAATGTTAGACCTTGATGGCTGGCTAGTCTCCTTTACATCTACTCAGCTTTGCTGTGCTGAACAAAAGCACCCATAAGCAGAATATAAAGGAGCAGATGTGATTGTCTTCTAATAAAACTCATTTAAAAAATAGGTAGCTAGTCAAAAAGTGGCCTGTGGGACCACACTTTGCCAACCACTCTCTCTACAAAACATTCCTTAAAAAGTCCCCAAACAGCCTAACTTATAAACGAGCTGTTTGCCAAATTAAAAGTGAGGTGTGAAAAGAAAATAAAAGGTTAATATATTTGCCACAGATATTCCAGTATAAATGAGTAACAAGTAGTGTAAACTAATTATGGGCAGTGAGATGCTTAGGCAAATGAAACCCAACTCTGCTCTTCTCCTCGTCCCGCCCCTGAATTAGAAACAAAGACATGCATCTATCCTGTAGACTCTCTTTTCTAGGAAAATATCTATCGTTTTTCTCCTCCTCCTTCCTCTGGGCTACTATACTCTACAAATGGAGCCCACTGTTGTCCCTCTCCTGCAAGGTGCACCATGGCATTACACCATCCACCATGCCCAGTTGGATGGGGTGCAAATGGTTAGCTGGTCGATGTGCTCAGTTGCTACTTTTGAGGCAGAGGTGCTTTAAAAGAAGGTCACCTGCTGACCAACTTCCCAAAGGCCAACCACCGAACACTCTTCAGAAACACGGGGCCACGCTGGCTGACAGAGCAATGAATAAGGCAGAATGGCATGACACAGGAAGGTGCTAACCTTAAGTCGACCTTCCCGACTGTGTTTCTTTCTCTTCTGCTCAAGTTTCATCCTTTCTATAAAGCTGATTTCCATTCAGACCAGGGAGAAACTTGATGAGATTCGATGAAGCCACATTAATATGTGAATTTATTAAAAGACTAATAATCATTCACATAGCTCCTCATTAAGGGGGCGTCTACCATAACACACAGACTTCAACAACAACAA
>PVJH01030348.1:0-24910 GCA_004026705.1 Nesogale talazaci
CGATGCCATCAAGGAAGCAGGACCTCAGCCTGGCTGAGTGAGGAGCAGCCTGGTAGGGCACAGCGGGGAAGTTGAGATTGGTAGGTGCCCTCTCATAAGGACCCTACACCGAATGGAAGGAAATGCCACCTAGGCCTGCGCCATCCTCACCGTTGTTCTGATGCTTGAGCCCATTGGAGACACTCATGATGGGCATTGTTGTCTGAGAAGCCTGCCCTTCAATCAGAGCTGTGTGTGTGTGTGTGGGGGGGGGGGATTTTTAAGCTATCTCAGCTTTGGTCTTTTTGTCTGGAGAATGGGTCTAATACCACACATCTCAGAGAGTTCTTGTGAGGAATGAGTAGCTGTACATGTTGTGCTGTTAACCTCAGATCAGCAGATCATAACCACCGGCTGTTCTGCCGGAGAAAGTTGAGGCAGCTGGTGGGAAGAAATGAGAAGAACCCCAATCGTGTGGCTGGAAGTTGGAATGGAGCTCAAAGTGGGGCTCCCCTTCCTGCCCATTGAGTTGAATCCGTCTCGCTGGTCAGCAGTTCAGATTAGCAGGACTCCCTCCCCCTCACCCCACCCCTGGTCATTTACTGCGCAGATTCCGCAGGTGTCTCGCTGAGGAGGCAGGTCGAGAGAGACCAGCAGGAGAGTGAGACCGGGCTAGTGGTGACGGCTCTGGAGAGTCCTGTCCAGAGGGGAGCTCCCCTCCCTGGTACTGCTTCCCCAGCTGTGCAGAAAGTGCTGGCCACCCCTAGAGTAGAGGCCTACTCAATGATTCATTTTTCATTTCTTAGATAACTTTCAGAAGCAAAGGAACTCCCACACTCATCTTCAGTGCCCTTCAGCCCCACCCACTTTATCCTCTGGGAAACCACCCCCCCCACCCCATGAATCTGTGAGAATGGAGTACTACAGGCAGTGAGATGTCATTTCCAGGCAGTAGCAGAAGGGCTGGTGTCTTCCAGAGATCCTGGGGCATGAGGGGTGGGGGAGACCTTCCAGAGAAAGGAGGAGTGGAGGCCAGTTCCTTCTAGAGAAGTGGGAGGCAGACACAATCTAGAAAATGTTGTAGGGCAGGGCTGGCTCCTTCCAGAGATGGAAGGGGTCAGTCCGTCCTAGACAAAGGTGGGGGGGCAGGTGCCTTCTACAGAAGGTCAGGGGTCCTGTAAGCCACCTCTGTAGCCCCCATGTCAGTCCCCAGAGAGTCCAAAAGACTGTTGGATGTTAGAATCACCACATTTCAGCACTGTGGATGAAGCAGCAGATAATGGGATCAATAAAGATAGGACCGCAGGAGGAGTTTTTATTGTGCATGAAGACATTTTATTAGGAGGTTCAAAACAGGAAGTTTGGATAGAAGCAACAGAAATGCCTGCATACAAGCAGCAAGCCCTCCAATAGCCAGATTCCTAGTCTGAAGAGTTATCAAAGATGGTGCATCAAGGTCTTCATCTGTCAGGGTTTCCACTGAACCCTGACTCTGCTCAGGCATCTGTGCTCATCTCTGCTTCCAAGCATGTCGTAGGGCTTAAGTGTGCAGAGTGGGCACTGTGGGAGTCCAGGAGACAGAGGGACAGGTGTTCCCAGGTGGTGTCTGGAAGAATACACTGACCAGCCAGAGGGAACGTGCCGAGTCAGACCCCTGTTGCACGGCGGGCTGCCCCTCCCTAGCAGCAGCATTGCTTCTGGCAGCAGCACTTCTGCTGGCAGCAGCCCTTCCCGCAGCCACAGCCACAGGAGCCACAGCCACAAGAGCCACAGCAGCAGGGGACACAGCAGCAGGAGCGGCGGCAGCAGCAGACCACGGGGGTGCTGCAGCAGCCCCCACAGCAGCCACAGCAGCAGGGGCAGCAGCGGGAGCAGCAGCCCACACGGTAGCACCTGCAGGTGGTGCAGCTGCCACAACCGCCGCAGCCACCGCAGCCACCGCAGCCGCCACAGCCACCGCAGCCACCACAGCCACCGCAGCCGCCACAGCCACCGCAGCCACCACCGCAGCCGCCACCGCAGCCTCCACAACCACAGCAACCCATGGTGTCAGGCGAGAGGACTCAGAGAAGGTGAGGAGAGAGGATGCAGGAGGTGAGAGTGAGTGGTCTGACACCCCCTAGAGTGGGAGGCCCTTATATACCAGCACTGGCCACAGGAGCGCGAGGCACATGACCACTTTCTGTTTATTTCGGTGTCTACAGGACAAGGTGACTCTTCCTGCTTCTTTCCCTTACTTCAGTCTCTCTGAGTCACTCACTTGACAGTTAGCTGTCTCTGTCTCTGCTTGGTCCAATGGTCACAGAAGTTCTTGGCCAAGTCCTGCTTCCTAATCAATAGATGATGGGGCAGGTATGCACTGTCTATTGCTGGTTTACACACAACACACACACACACACCACATGTTAAAGGAGAAGACCAGGGCACATGAGGGAAACCCTCCGGGAGCTGGTGGGCACCTGAGCCTTGACAATGGTCTGTAACATAGCAACAGTTGGTAAGGGAAGGCTGACCCAGGGCTGAGCAGCATCTCCCCCTGCTCTTCACACGGCCATGTCAGTGAGTCAAGACCACCTCGGGAGCAACTCTTAACAACAGCCTTGTCCCAGAGGACATCCTGTTGCCAGCTGTCCCTTCAGTAGGAGAGACAGTCTGGAACCTGACATATGGGAGACCCCATCAGCCTCCTGGGTCTCGGTGTCCAGTAGCAAAAAGCCCCCCTTCCCCACCTCGAGGTGAGCCAAGCTGCCCGCCTTTCCTGGTTGGGATAAATATTCTCACTTCAAAGAAAGCACGCGCTGGACGGATCCTGAAAATCACCCTCCCCAGGTGTAGACATGCCAGTGCGGCGTGGGACTCTGATGGGCTCGCTTCACAAGGGGCTGGGGGAGAAAAGGAATGGAAGGGGTCAACATTGGCGCCAAGCGGAATCTCAGGGAGTACTCAGACCAGGCCTGAACGGGGTCAGCCCACTACAGCCACGGGGAGCAACACTGGAACAGATCTGATTTTTTAAAAGGTGGACCAATTGGATCACTCATCCTAGCAAGGAGAATCATGGGCAGACACTGTGCTAGCAACTACCTCCCTCTTAGAAAACAAGGGCAGCATTCGCAGAGTGCAGTAACCAAATCTCTTACACAACTGAGGGGAAGACAATGATGCCTGCTGCAAAGAAGGCAGCCACCGCCCAGCTCTGAGTGTGTCGCTCCCTGCAGTCCTGGCACGAATCCGGTGCCACATGCCAGGCTCCAGACAGCACTGAGGACACCTCCTCTGAGTCTCCCAGTTCCAGACTTTCCAAGCCAACGAATACTTTCCTCCACGGGATAATGTTCAGACCACTCACATGAAAACATTCAGATTCGCTCTGGTTTCCCTCCGTTGTTGGCCACGAATGAATTGACTTCAGTTGGTGTGAACCTCTGGGCCAAGCTTATCTCCACCCTCGAGCCTTCTTATTAAATCCTATACCAGCCACCTCTCCCATGGCACTGTTTTTCTTCTGGGTTTGATCCTTGAGAACAATGGCCACCCAGAACTCCCAGACCCTACTCACGTTGATGGGGTTTATTAGGGAAGGAACAGGTTACAATGCAGGGTCCACTCGGATACAGTTCCTTGATCAGGACAACTTCTTCTTGGCTCTGTGACCACAGGGTCTTGGCTCTCAGCGCCCATCAGCCCAGTCTCTGCTCTGCTTGGGCAAGTTGTACAGAGTTTGTTAGTTCTGCCAGTAAGGGTGCAGGCACACCCCACCCTCACAGCAGCCTCCTGCCCCGAGGCTGGTGCCCCTGGTGCTGCCGCCACCGCCGAGTCTCTGCCACACTTGCGGCTGCTTCCTGCTGCCTTGTGCCCTCTCGTGCTCTAGGAGGTTCTCAACCTAGGAACCCCAGGTCCAAAGGACTCCATTTTTTCTTGGTGGTGCTGAGGCTCCCCTTTCTTGCTTCTGGAATTTCAAGCATAGTGCCTGGCTAAACTGGCCACGCCCACCACGAGTGATAAATAGTAGCACTGCCATCACCACCATCACCACCCCTCTCATTGCTATTGCTTCCATCACCGTTCTTATTCTCAGCACTACCACCACCATCACCACCTCTCCTACCACTGCCACTGCTACCCCCGTGACGAATACTATGACTGCGACCGCCACCCTCTCTCCTGATACGATGACATCACTACTACTACCACCCTCACTACTGTTAGTATTAAACATTCAGTGCTACTATTGCTATCACCATATTACCACCACCACCACCACCACCACCACCACCACTATCCCCGCTGTACTACCACTGCTAGTACTGTCAGCATGACTGACTCTACGACAGCCACCCTGTTACACTGCGAGCGGCACTAGTACTGCCACCCCAAAGATTACTGCCACCACCCCCACCCCTGCTCCTATTTCACTACTAGCAGTGCTACGGCGATTACTGCTAAAGCTCGCTACCACCACCACCACGGACACTGCTACTTATACTATTAGGACGACGACCACTCCTCAGTGAGACAGACTGCCACCAGGGCTGCCACGGTGGGCGCCCAAACATGACCACAGTTGTCAGGCTGGTGCAGGACTGAGCAGCGTTCCCTTCTGTCGTACACCCAGCCACTCTGGGTGGGAACAGACTCCATGGCACCGAACAAAAGCAGACAGCACCACCACTGCTATTGCTCCCGCTGTCCCGACCCCTGCCACCACCGTGACTATTACTGCTTTCACAACTGCTCTCACGATGGCTGCTACGCTTGTGAGCATGCCTAATCCCACCACCATGACTTCTCATACGGATACTCTTACCACCACCACTGCCATCACTGCTGCTACCGCCACCATTACGATGACCGCTACGCTCATTGTTCCTTCTGCACTCACTGACAGTCAGGACCACGGCTCACACTGCCACTGTGGCTCTGACTACTACACGCTAACACGCCGGCTACCCTGCCCGGTCGGCCCTTCATTGCCCGCGCCCCACCCCACCCCCACCCCCATGGCTATCTATGTCTCAGCCCAGGGTGGCAGCTGCTGGGTCCATTTCCTTGAGGGTCTTCCTCTTTGACAAGAACCTTCAAGCCTGCTGTCCTTCTCAACAAAGGCAGCATGAAGTGTGCCAGGCAGGCTTGGTCCCAGTCTCGAAACTGAGAGGCATCCGTTCAGCTAAAATTAAAATGGGCAATGCACGTTGTGTGTCCTCGTAAGGAAGTAGCCAACAGGAAGTTAGACTGATGAAAACAACAACAAGGAAGAATTAAGCTGCCCCCCTCGCCCCCCCCTCCACACCCATGGAGCATTTAAGGGCCCCTGGCAGAGGCAAGCATCAGACTTCTCGCTCACACCTCCTGCCTCCTCTCTCCTCACTTGCCCTGAATCTTCTCAACTGACACCATGGGTTGCTGTGGTTGTGGTGGCTGCGGTGGCGGCTGCGGAGGCTGTGGTGGCTGCGGTGGCTGTGGCTGCGGTGGCTGTGGTTGTGGCTGCGGTGGCTGCGGTGGCTGCGGTTGTGGCAGCTGTGGCTGCGGTGGCTGTGGTTGTGGCGGCTGCGGTGGCTGCTGTGGCTGCTGCTGCACCCCTGTGGTCTGTTGTTGCTGCCGGTCCTGCTGCTGTGGCTCCTGTGGCTGTGGCTGCGGGAAGGGCTGCTGCCAGCAGAAGTGCTGCCAGCAGAAGTGCTGCTGTAAGAAGTCATGCTGCTGCTAGGGAGCTGGTGGAGGGATGCTTGCTCCTTCAGGTAAGACTTTCCTTCCCACATTCTGCCTGCTCTTCTCCCTGCTCTGCGGACCTGGATTCAGTTCCCATCTCTCTGCTGTCTCAATTCTTCACTGTTAACGCTTCCAAACGAACAGGAAATGACTGGAAGAAGCTTGAGTGCAGCCTAGACGCTGAGTCACCAACCAAGACACCAACTTCCTGAGACTATAGTCTCTTCCCTTTGGTGTGACGGGCAGCCTCACTCTATCCTATCCCCACGTGCAGCTCCATTCCTGCTTCCTCTGTATTTGTGGTACTCATACAGAATTTCCAAATGCCCCAATAAAAAGAATTAAATGGCCATTTAAACATTCTCCTTAAAAGGGGAACCAATCAAATGATCCATTGGTAACCACCCCACCCCATACCCCAGGGGGGCGAACAATAGAAATATGGGTAAAGGGAGATGACAAATGGTGTAAGATATGGAAAGAATAATAATTTATAATCTATCGAGGGTTCACAAGGGTGGAAGTGGGGTGGAGGGAGGGGAAAAAAGAGGACCCAATACCAAGGGCTCAACTAGAAAGAAAATGTTTCAAAAAAGATGATGGCCATATAAGTATAAAAGTGCTTGATACAATTGATGCATGGATTGTTATATGATCTGTAAGAGCCCCCAATAAAATGAGTCATTAGAAAAACAAACAACAAACCGTCTCCTTGCCTTGCTTCTCTGTTCGACCTAATATTGCTTTTTATCTTCAGAACCTTGTTAGCCTTTCTGTCTATATACATGGGCTTGGGGTGGGGGTGGGGGCTCAGGATGGATCTCCAGAACCAGCCCAGTCCTTCAGTAATGACGGCTCCCCCAAGCACCCATCCATCCAGCCTCTGGAAGGGGAGTCAGCCTGTTTCACTGATGAACAAGACAACTCCCACCCCCCACCCCCAGACACAGGCGTTTCTTGTCAGAGCTCCCCCCACCCACCCACCAAGCACTTTAGAGGTGGTGCTAAGCATATGTAGCCCTGTGATGTTTTTCTTTTATTATGTTCAATCTTTCTACTCCCTGCTCTCTGTTCTCTGTATAGGAACTCCTTTGAGATTAAAAAAAAGAGCTGTTTTTTTTTTTTCAGTACCCTGAAACATTCCATGACAGACACTTGCCATGCTTATTCACAAAGTACAGTAGTTCATCACCATGCACGTTTCCCAATGGTTCTGTCTCCCTTGCTCTGTAATAACAGGGCATGAAAGCCTTATAGAAGGGTGTGTGTGTGTGTGTGTGTGTGTGTGTGTGTGTGTGTGTGTGTGAGATTCTCAAGGCTTCCTGAAGTAGGAGGGGCTTTCTTCAACATCTTTAATTTAAAAGCCCCTTCCCCACTCTTCTTCTCTCCCTTTCTCTCCCTACTCCTCTCCCCTCCTCTCCTCTCCGCCCCCTCTCCCTGCAGCCCTGGAGAACAGGGTAGAACTGTCCCTGTGGGTTTCTGAGATTCTCACTCTTGAAGGGAGTAGAAAGCTACTGATGGTTTTGAACGGCTGACTTTTAGGTTAGCAGCCCAGTTCAGAACCCACGACGTCACCAGGCCTCCTTTAGACTGAAGAGATGATATAAATCTATCCAACAGAAAATTTTCAGCAGTGACTGCAAAATAGCTTTCACAGAAATGCTAAAAGGAAAAAAAAAGCAATGAATCAAACACAAAAATGGATTACAGTTGATGCTGAAGGTCTTCAAGGGGGCTTCTAAAAATTGTGTGAAAATTCCATTATTGTTCATTCCATTTTTTTCTATGAGTGTTTTGGAAGGCCCTTCATTACTAAGTGCGGGGGGTCTTGGGCACTTGCCAATCCTCTCTATGAGTCAGTTTTCACATTTGTCAAAACACACCTGCCTCATATACATCTACACATACACATACATTTGGGTACCTATTTGTTGCTCATGAATAAAAAGGTACCTGCTGTTGTCTCTGGGTGCCGTTGTGTCTATATCGATGCAGCAAGACCCCGGTAGAACAGAACAAAACAGGGCTGAGGTAGCAAGGATGGAATATGCTTTCACTGTTCCGATGCCCACGCAGGCAGAAGTCAAGAGAGCAAAAGACACGTTGCACTGAGTAACTCTGCTGCGGCGACCTTTTCATTGTTGGAAAGCAAGGATGCTATTCTGAGGACTACATTGCACCTGGTCCAAGCCCTGGTGTTTTCACCAGCCTTGTATGCAGGTGAAAGTTGGACTTTGAACAAGGAAGACCAGAGAAGAGCATGAACATTTCCTTGATATCTTGCAGGGTTTTGTCAATGTTCATTTGAATTATAGTGCTGGGAAAGAACACTGAAAGTACCATGGATCTGTTGTCAGGAGAGACCTGTCCCTGGAGAAGGACATAATACTTGGTGGAGAAAAGGAGGATTGACATAGTGGCTGCAGCAAAGAACTTGGATATTGAGCAATTGTGAGGATGGTGTCTTGTTTTGTTGGGTGTAGAGTCATGGGTCGGAACCGACTTGATGGCACTTAACAACAACAGCCACAACAACAAAATATTACACATCCATGTTTAGATATGTTTCCTAGGAGTAGGCTCAGAGTTGTTCCTCTAAACAGTAGTAATATATATATTTTAATGGACTTTATAAGCCTTTACTATTGTTTCCTGTTTCTCTTTTCTGAGAAGTTTAGCTTAGCATTGTTAGAGTTTAACTTTTTGCCGTGGGATATTATAAAGATTCTCATAAGTGGACAGCATAGTCCATAGGACATGTACGTACTTCTAAGACTCAGTCGTCAAGGACCTGTTCATGTTGTTAGTTAGTTCCGGTCCATAGCAACTTACAGGTGAATATTAATGTTCCAGTCCTTCACCCTTTTCCTTCTGAATTGGCCTGAATCCTACTTATGCATTTTAGCTTGTGTCTTTAAAAATAAAGTATTTAAAATCCAAACAAAACAAACACCAGCACACCGACAAAACTGCAATCGCACCTAGAAAAATGAACATCTCCTCAATATCTTCCAGTGTTTTGTCAATGTCCATATGCCCCTGATTGTTGCATCACGTTTACTTGCTGGATATGAGTCGGGGTTTGTATGGGACCCGCACATGAGCTCTCTTTTCAACGCTCTCCCTGCCATTGAGTCCCTGTTGACGCATGACCTGGAGGACAGGGTTGATCTGCTCCTGAGGGTTTCTGAGACTCTCGCTCTTTACAGGAGTCGAAAGCTCTGTCCGTCTCCCACAGAGTGGTTTGCGGTTTTGAACTACTGACCTTGCAGTTAGCAGCCCAAGGAATCACCATGATGCCGCCAGATCTCTAAGATTCCTAAGTTCCTTTGCATTTTGTCATGGATGCGTTCAAGAAACCACAGTGTTTTCTAGTTTCTGTATTTTGGAGTTATTTAAAAATACAATCACGAAAAACAGCCCATTGTCACCAAGCTGATGCCAACTCTTCACAAGCCTGCAGGACAGAGGAGAACTGCTTGCTCAGGGTCCTAAGGCGGGCAACTCATCTCTCTCTGGAGGAGGGCAGGTGGGTTTGAACCTCCTAGGAGATCATCAGCCCAATGGTGTCAGTATCTTTGGGATATGGATATTGATATTTCAAACCACTGAGTCTCTGTCAACTCACCGTGACCTTGCACAACTACAGGGTCTACGCTGGAGGGGAGAGCTGCCCCTCTGAGTATACGGTTTCATCTTTCTCCTGGGTCATGGCTGGTGGTTTTCAACTGCGGACCTCGCAGGAAGCCCCTGACCCTGGTGACACTTTTTAATGACGTTCTCTGTCCTCTCTATCTGTTTTCCATGGGCCACTCCATTTAGAAATTATTTCTTAGCTGAGTCCTAATTGAACTATGTGGATTTATTTTTTAGCTATCTTTTATTGTTATTTTTCTTGAATAGAAATGTATTTTCTCACAGTTTAGGAGGTTAGAAGATAGAGTTTGAGGTACCTGCTCTAGAGGAAGGCTGTCTCCCTGTAGACTACGGGGTCAGGTCCTTGTCTCCTTGCTAGTCCTTGGCGTGGTAGGCCAGGCTGACTAGAGAAACAAATCCAGTGGTGCTTGTTCATGTGTAAGAAAGAGCTTTGTGTCAAGAAGCAATTATATATCAAGAAAGTATCCCACCCCAGTCCAACTGAAGTCTCTAAGTCTGATACTAGTACTGAGCCCCACTTCGGACTCACAGAGCCACATGCAAGGATGCAGACCGTGGGAAGATCACAGACATCTGTAATTCCCTCCCTTTTGGAGTAAACTTTTTGCTATATGGTGCTTTTTATATTTTTCTTCTGTTTAAGCTCCAAAGTCAACCATGCTGCCATCAAGTCAATTCCAATTCCTACTGACTCCATATAGGGGTCTGAGACTAGACATTCTTTATAGGAGGAGGCATCCTCATCTCTCACCCAAAGAGTGGCTGGTGGGTTTGAACCAGGGAATTTACAATTAGAAGGCCAATACTTAACCTGCAGCACCCCCAAGGCAACCTATAATATACATGCCTTAGTGTTTTAGCTGTTACATTTTCACACCTTCTATATAAGGCAGAGACGCATCAAGACAGGTGGTGGTCCCAGTGGACTTCTCCGAGTACAGGTGGCAATACTAGAACTACTGCACTGTAGCACAGAATGTGCCAGCAATTCTAATTGAGCACGGTGATGGAAACATCTCCCCCCGCAAGATAGATTGCCCCCACCCACTCTAACAGCGTCTAACCAACCCCTTTCAACTTCCTGCGCAACAGAACATACCTTTGTCTTGAACACCCCTCTATTAGTGTGAGGGAGTGCCAGAGGCACTTTGTCGAAAGGCCTGGCAATCTACTTGTGAAAAATCAGCCACTGGAAATTCTAGGGAGCACGGTTCTACTCAGACTTACCTGGGCTGCATCAGAAATCGACTTGGTAGCAACTATGATTGCTTCCTTTTTTTTTTTGCCTACCCACCTAGGCACTACTGTTGTCTAGTGTTTCCAGTTTGATCTTTTTTGAAAACCCCTCATGACAGAAATGGTGTCATTGTTTTGCGTTGTTGGTGTTTGTTTCTCTTCATTCACCTGGGTAGCTTTTCTTCCTGGTGGGGTCTCTTCCTCTTTCCTCAAGTACATCCTCCCAGATTTCCTTGCGTCAGGGCCCGCAGGGGACCGACATACCCACTCTATTTCTGTCTGTCTGAAAACGCCTTCTTTTCGCCCTTATTTTGAAAGTCATTTCTTGTGATTGATCTAAATTTAGCTGATGATGATTTTCCTTCTGTATCGTGTGCTGCTGTTTGAGGACTGGAGGTGGGAGGCAGGTGGAGGGCCTTCACTGTGTTCTATTGAGAAGTCAGTTGTCAATCTAATCATCATGTTCTTTTATTTCCTCTGGCTGTTTAACAATTCTCTTTTGCTTTGTTTTTCTGGTGTTTGACTCCACTGTGTTTTGACATGAATGTCTTTTCATTTATCCTTGCTGGGGTTTGTTGGGCTTCTGAAGTTGGAGAAATTCTATCTTTTATCGTGTCTGGAGCTTTCTAAGAGAATAATTCCATAATAGTCCCTCTCTATTGCATAGAGGTTATGGGTTTGGCTGCTAACTGCAAAAAGAGTGGTTTGAAACCACCAGCTGCATTGTTGCCAAAAGATGAGGTTTTCGACTTTATACGAGTCTCAGAATCCGGTAGGGGCTAGTCTGCCCTGTCCTGTAGGGTCAAGATGACTCCAAATGGACTCACGGCAGTGAGTGGTTGACTGTTCATAGTTCCTCTTCAAGAAACTCCACATAGTTTTGCAAAATCTTATCATTGTACTCTCCTTGTGCGGTAATGATATTTTTATCCATCTCTTTCTTTCTCTGCAGTGATTCTTTTCTCCAGTTAAATATATAAAATATATAGAATAGCATATATGACGTAGATTTTCTTTTTGGATTTAAATGACTTCTGACATGCTGACTAAATTTCTAATTCTGATTAATTCTTTTCCTCCCAAATACCTGTGACCCTTTAGGATGCCTGTTTTGATCCTTTTTCATGTTGTCATTGCTTTTTGGTGCCTAAATCTGTTCCTAACAATTTCACGATCCCACATCCCACATCTGAGTGGGCTTGTGTCTGCTTTCTCATCTCAGTTGATTTGTTCGAAGTAGTCCCTACCCTTGGCTACCTTTATATATATATATATATTTTTTTCATTTAAAAATCATTTTATTGGGGGCACAATCCATACATCCATCCACCAAGTACATTTGTACAGTTGTTGCCATTATCATTCTCAAAGCATTTGCTTTCTATGTGAGCCCTTGGTATTAGCTCCTCACCTTTATATATAATTTGAGAGGGCTTCAGAAGGTTTGTGGAAAAGGACAACGAATGTCTCATGGAATATGTCCATGAACTTGTGTATCTATTAGCCTATGTTTGGTGGCATTCATCTGTGGGCGTAGTCTGGCTCCTGTATTGGGAAGCTTGACCTGGGATATATTGTTTTATATTTTGATCTCTAGTATCATTCCCCGAGGGAGTAGCCCTTTGGGTTCCATGGGACCAGCAAGTCCTTCAAGCACCTACGGCTTCACTGCTTCCTCCTCTACCGACCTTCCTGTTCCTCATTTGACCTCACAGGGTTTTCACGACTTCTTACCAAGTCGGCCAAGCATTTAGAAAAGAAAGACTAAGCAGGACTTGATTCGCTTGTATCCAGCTGTTTGGTCTTGTACTTCTGGCGGCATTGTGGGTGATGCGCTGGGCTACGAGCTGCAAGGTCAGCAGTTCACAGCCACCTGCGACTCCTCATGAGAAAGATGAGGATTTCCACTCCCGATGAGAGTTACTGTCTGAGGAACCCACAGGGGCAGTCCCACCCCATCCTATAGGGTAGGGCATCCAGTCCATGACAGTGAAAAAATACGTGGGAGTTTTAGAGACTTTTCTGATTCCTAGTATCTTCGTGCTTTAATGCAAGGAGGCTTTCTTATGTTCACATTTTGAAAAATCTGTTGCTTTTCATGCATGTTAGCCTTTTGTAATGCCATATTCAAACAAACAAACAAACACACACAGAAAACTGTTGAATTTTGCTTCTATGTCGAACAACCGCGACTGCAAAACTCTTTTCTCCAGCTCCCTTCATCTCTCCCTTCATATTTTCTGTCTTCCTTTAAACGCAACCCCTTCCTCCCATTTCTCAAGACTAATTACACTGAAACCACTACCTGTAGATGATGAAACTAAGCAGCCAAGAAAAGGTGTGAAACATCAGGATTCAGACTCATGAAACCTTCCTCCACCGACTGATGCAAACAGAAGAGGGATTTCTTGGGCTTTGTAACAAAAATCTGACCTTGCACTCCTTCTGCAGTCTGTAGGAAGGCACCGAATGCTTTCTCAAAGGGAACCCTAAGTGGAGAACCCATAATGGACATCATGAAATGAAGACCTGCCTCTGGGTGAGCTGCTCTGGTAAAGATGACATGCTGTAGAGACACTGAAAAAATGTTTATTTTGCTGTATGTGTAACCATCTGAAGTAATAAACAAATTCACATTTCCTGCTTTGGTATATAGAAAATATAGCTTTGGTATTCTGCTCCCAGGGTTACCTTTCTGTTCACAGTGTACCCCCTTTTCCTAAGCCTTTGGGAGCTACCACATCCATTTCATGATCCAGACTTTGATTTAGACTCAAGAGCCTGTGATCCTGGGGAGGCTTTCTAACAGAGATGACAATCAGGGTCCATCTGGCCAGTCCCTCGGTGGCTGAGGGCAGCGGCCACTGCCAGGAGGACATGGAGAATAGCAACACAGACACTGGTTTAGGGGCCTCTGCTCACCCCTGGCCTTTCCTTCTTAGCCTCTATAGGCACATCCTAAATTGGGGAGCAAGAGATGGCAAGTTCATTGAGTCATCATATAACCTTGTCATTGGGTCGGTTCCAACTCCTATGACCCCATGGCTTTGAGTATATATCGCAACTGGGTATAGAGGGAATTTCAGGAACAGATTTGACGCACTGAGGATGCTGTGGCAGTCAGCTGATCTGGTGTCAGTTTGAGGATTGAGAGTGTGGGGATGAAGTCTAGCCTGTCAGACTGGAGATAGTCAATGAGACTTCTGTGTGGGCATGGTTTTCTCTGAGAATTCTGGAAAATCCGGTGGCATATTCCCCTTGGAGGGGAGAGACTCGCTGCTCAGTCCCTTGGAGAGGCTCTACCAACAAGACTCAAGGCTGATTCCCTGTGAGACATCCAGGAGGAGAAGCCACATGGGCTTACCCTGATGGAACCAGACCTCTGAAGCTGGAAAAATGATGTAGAGACTCCTGCCAGTGCTGAGATGCTTGAGAAGCCACAGAGAGTCCTCTGCCAGTGCTGGGATGCTTCTACCACCACTGGGTACACAAGACTCTGTGCCCATTGGCCTGTGATTTTTCTGGTGTCATTGCACGTGCTTTGTGATTCTGAAGAAAACTTATGGATTGATATCAGACATATGGGTTAATATCAGACTCATGACCCTAAACTGGATTGGGCTGGTATATTTTCTTGATGTACATTTGGTCTTATATAAAAAACTCTTTATTATACACATGAGTTTTTATGGATTTGTTTCTCTAGTCTACTCAATACATTGTGGTGCATTGAGAGTGGGATACTGGAGAAACAAGTCATAAAAATGGGAAGCAGATGTTTGTTTGACTTCTGCCTCATGGTAGTGTTTCTTCTTTGGCTAGTCAGAGGTCAGATATGTCCTTGCAGTTTACTGAGTTGTTTTCTGGAAATATTATGGGAAGTTAAAGTTTTGATTATTTTGTTTGGATGCTTTCTTTGGTTATTCCTGTATGCAATGACAAAAATGAATATTGTTAATGTATATTTTGAGCTCAGGGGTAAAAATCATCCTTTTAATGTCTCAGAAACTATGCTGCTTAAGGAAAATGGCTGACAGAAAGCATGGACCTGTTTGATGCCGTCAGAGAGACTTAATCCATTATTTTTTGTACAAATAGAATAGTTTAGATAAGGATTTAAATAAGCTTAATAAGGAATGAACTTAACTGTTTTAAGAATTGAGTCTAGAATTTGAATTTATGTTGTTTATACTGAGTTCTTCTGCTTATTGTTATTGATATAACACAGATGAAGATCAGAAAGGCTGTGTGATGACCTTAAGGACATCACATGAAGAAAGTTAAGGCCATTAAAAAGGCAGGAGTCAGGCGGGCTGCTTGTTGGGATGGTGGGCCGCTGAGATCAGCAGTGGATGACTGGCAGCCTTGGGGGTTGGTGGGCTGCAGTGAGGCCAGGAGAGCCTGTCCCCCGTGGGACAGCAGCACCGTTTTCCTTAAGGCTTCCCTTGATGGTGACCTTGTAGAAGAAGCCCTTGGCATCATGGCTAATTACTCAGCTGTTACCCGAAATGTCAGTCCTTGGAACCCATGGACTATTCCCTGGGAGAAAGATGTGGCAATTGGATTAGGACGGACAGACTAGGAAACCCTAGTGGGCTCAGTGGGTGTGGGAATCCAGGGACAAGCTCACCTCTCCCTTCCTCTCCCAATCCCTCAGAGTCCTGGGGGAAGGCCTACAATTTTGTTGGGTCTTCATGCTTGAGCTTTCCTCTACTGAATTGCGAATCTGTTTTTGGCCCATCTCACCTACCTGGGATGTTCAAACTCCAAGTTTTTGGTTTTCCTTCAGCTTTGGGGATCTTTGTTTGGAAAGCATTACTATAGAGCAGCGGTTTCTAACCTGTGGGTCGTGACCCCTTTGGGAGTTGAACAACCCTTTCACAGGGATCACCCAATTCATAACAGTATCAAAATTATAATTATGAGGTAGCATGAAAATAATTTTATGGTTGGAGGGGGGGCACCACAACATGAGGTGTTATAGTAAAGGAATGTGGCCTTAAGAAGGTTGCAAATCACTCTTATAGAGCATCTGCCCACAACCATGTATGAAATCATACGTTATAAACTCCATGTTCTAATTATTAATGGATGTTTGCATTCATTTATTCTCATTTAGAGGCACGTCCCACCAGCAGGCTAAAGTCCCCCAAATTTTGTTCAATCAATGTCCTTAAGGTTGACTCTATTTTGAGGAGGCAGCTTTTCCTCAGTCTTGCCACTGTACTGTTTAGTAAAGTAGAAGGGCAGTAATAGAGGAAAGCCCCTCAAGCAGCTGGATTGGCACAGCGATTACAACAAAGGGCTCCAGAATGGAAACAATTGTGAAGGTGACCCAGGACTGGACAGTGTTTCATTCTATTGTGTGTAGAATCCCCATGAGGTGAAATGGTCTTGGTGAGAGCTAACAAAAACAGCAAAGTTTGGGATCCTTAGTAAAGCAGAGGGCCAATGAAAAAAAGAATGCTCAACAACAAGATGGATTGGCACCATGGGTGCCACAATGGACTCAAATAGAATCATACTTGTGAGGATGACAGAATCATTATGAATGAGAGCCATTTCCATGGCCCCTACCAACAACAGGTGTGCAAACACTAGACAAGCAAATTCAGAGCTTTCACACAGCTGCGATAAAGGTGATAAAAGCTCTTGCCTAACCCAAATCTAACCAGAACCCTGACACAGTGATTCTCATCCAGGGGTATTTTTGTCTTTCAGGGGCATTTGACAACATTTGAAGATACTGTATATGCTCAATTGAAGTTTTTTTTTTTTTTGGTGGGCATCATTGCCTCTGGTAGTCGTGGGCACTACCCAGTGCCGCTCCTGAGAGCCGCCGCTGGATTTGAACCGCCAAGCCCGTGGGCTGCAGTTCCGCACTCAACCACTTACGCCACCAGGGCTCAGCTCAATTGAAGTTTTCAGAACAATTTTAATGCAGTTTTGTGGTAAAATCAGGTGCCTTGGTTGATGTTCAGGTTCACTTATATTTGAATATATATAGTACTTGGGTTGCCATGATGACGAGGGGGTGGAATGCTACTCACATGTAGAAAATAGAATCTGAGGTGTTGCTAAACATCTCACAGTGCACATAGAGAATTATCCATCCCAAAACATGGAGAGTGTCAGTGTCAAAAAAAGCAACCCCAACCCCTGTCCTAACTCTGCCTAAGTACTTGGGAGCACATGAGGCTCCAAGACACAGTCCTATAAAAATCCATATTATAGTGTGCATTCTATAGAAGTACTCTGATTGTGTTCCTACTATGTGCTGTGCACTGAGTTGCCAGTTGTCAGATTTTTTACTACACTCGCAGCATTCACAGCATTCTTTCTTTGAGCCCTGCCATCAGTTATCTGAGGCCCTGGGGCAGTAAACCAATCCTACCTTACTGAGCTTTGCCTAAAACATTGACAACAGTTGGAGTTCTTCTTACCCCAAGGAAGTCTAAGAGAATTTGTGTTCAAGGGCTTTACAAGGATGACTTTTGTGAAGCGTCTACCTCTTCGACATGTGTATTTTCTAAGGACACATCTGAAGAAGTCTTTTTATTAATTGGCATTAATACATATATCATATCATTCCAATCACCTCCACTTCAATCACATCCAGAGGAATTATACATTTGCTACTACAATCAGTTTCCAAACTTTCTTTTTTAATCAGGACCTCCTGATGCCATCACCCCTGCACCCCGCTAAGAGATCATTCTTTAATGTCCTGTTTTTTCTCCCCTCTGCTCCCCTAGAAGCAAGCCCGTAGAAATGAAATTAACTTACACTTTATCAGATCTTATAGTAGGTTCCTGAAACCAAGCAGGACTTCTCAGAAAGGGAAATGAAGAAACTGTGCTCAACAATGGGGTCTGAGATGATCAATGGGCTTGTGGGTGTGGATCCTGCAACTTCGACATAAATATCTTCAAAGTCTCATTTGATGTGAAAGTATTGTTAGGCCAGGAAAATACATGTGTCTTCTTGGGTGAACTTCAAAGCTGGTTTTTAGCTTGGTTCTGGTATCTTTATAACACAGATGCTTATATCAGCCAACTGACCCTACCCTTCTTGCAACACACTTCCTGTGGGAAAGTGTCTCCAATTCTGCAAAGCATGTTCTAGAAACAAGCAATCAGAAAAGAGTATGTGGAGAGGCCACTCTGTAGTTTCTGGGGTAGAAGGGACTTTTTTTTTTTTTTTTTTCACAGAGCACAAATTGAAAGCTAACTCCAGTCATGAAAACTGGAAACCCTCAATTCCCCTTAGACCTTTTGGGATCATCTCTAGGCTACTCCATCTTGTTATTTTCTTCATATTGTACAAAAGACAGCACCAGAACGTGAGCAAGAATGATAGATACTCACTAGACAAGTTGTCAAGGATTTTGTCTTGCTCGAATCCACAATCAATGCTCATGATAGTGGGAGTCAAGAGATCAAATGACTCATTGCTGGGTCAATCTATTGCGCAAGCAGCATTGAAAAGCAAGGCTGCTACTTGAGGACTAAGGTGGGCCTGACTCAAGCCATTGAGAGTCATTGATTTCAATTGCTTCATAGGCATATGAAAGTTGGACATGGAATAAAGAAGATGGAAAAGAAACGGATGCATTTGGACCATGGTGTTGCTGAAAGAAATTGAAAGGACCATGGACTGCCAAACACACAAACAACTGTGTTGGAAGAAGTAGACCCCAAATGTTTGGTAGAGGTAAGGATGATGAGACTTCATTTCATGTATTTTGGACATCTTGTCAGGAAAAAACTAGTCCTTGGAGAGACACATCATGCTTGGTAAAGTGTAAAGGTAGTGGGATCAGGGGGGAAGGGGAAGAGCCTCAAGGACTGGGATCGACAGTGTTTGAAATATAAGAACAATTGTGAGGATGACACAGGACTGGGCAGTGTTTTGTTTTGTTGTACATAGGGTCATTAAGAGTCAGTACTGACTCAAGAACATCTAACAACAACAACAACAACAACAAAAACCACAACAACAACCAAGACACAAAATAAGTCAAGGCAACATATACTCACCTGAGACCACACTGACTCCACCACTCCTTGTCTCTCTCCTTCCTATAGTTTTCCATCCTTGGCTGTCATTATCACTACCAGCAAGGATGACTGGTTAAGGCACACAAGTCTTTGTTCTTAGTAATGGCAATGGAATGAAAACATCATACTTATAGTGTAAAGAAAAATTATATCAGCTAGGACAAACAAGGAAGTTGTGGAGATGGAAAGGATGGGAGGTTGCTGAACAATCAGATCTGGAGTTAGTTTTTAAGTAGATACCTGGATGTGGTGAACCATTGGGAAGCTGGGTAGCAGGTGGGGCAAATGCCAGTTTTTAGAGCTAAGGAAAAATACATACATTTTATTATAGTTGTCTTGAGGTGATAAGGTGGATAGATTCTAGAGTAGTAGCTTTCAAACTTCTTTGAGCCTAGCCCAGGAAAGAAATCTATCTCAATTCATCCACATGTACAATGGAACTTCAAGAGTTTATGGAAAAGGGGGACTAAAAGATAATTTCCACCAACACTTGGAAACCTCTTTGTGTATGTAAACAGGACTTGTCCTTAGAAGTTATTTGGCTCCCAATCTACCTTTTATGATGAGAAGGCCTGTTCTACTATTGCTTTAAAAATACTAGCAAGACCTCTGCTTGGCATACCTATACCCACATCTGCCAAGAAACAAACCACTTGTGCTGAAAATAAAAAAGAAATGCATGTTAGCAACCCACTCAGTTGAGTTGGAGATTTATGCTCTATTAAAGTCAAAGCCATCTGTCTTTGAAGACATACAGCCAGGTTACTCCTTCGAGGAAAAAAGATAGTGAGACTTTACCTTTCATACTTTGGACATGTTGTCAGGCTAGACCAGTCCCTGGAGAAAGACATCATGTTTGGTAAAGTAGAAGGGCAGTAATAGAGGAAAGCCCCTGAAGCAGCTGGATTGGCACAGTGAATACAACAAAGGGCTCAAGAATGGAAACAATTGTGAAGGTGACCCAGGACTGGACAGTGTTTCATTCTATTGTGTGTAGAATCCCCATGAGGTGAAATGTTCTTGGTGACAGCTAACAAAAACAGCAAAGTTTGGGTAGTAAATATCTTACTTTTCTTGGGGTTGCACAGGACAGAAATACATTGGGTAAAGCTATTTCTAAATAGGACAAATTTTCCACCATAGACTGTCATTATTACATGGGGAGAGTAACTCAGAGAGTATTACATTTTTTG
Source organism: Nesogale talazaci (assembly GCA_004026705.1). Classification (NCBI taxonomy): domain Eukaryota; kingdom Metazoa; phylum Chordata; class Mammalia; order Afrosoricida; family Tenrecidae; genus Nesogale; species Nesogale talazaci. Next base: position 19,832 of record PVJH01030348.1, read on the forward strand.
TATACTGATAAGACACAGCTTTGTATCCTAAAACTCGAGGCTGAAAGGGCTGCGGTCCTTCATTAGCTGTAGAATTTTGAAGATGGTGCCTTGTAATTCCACACACTCTGAATGTAGTGCAATGTCTGGTTAACATCAGCTGTAGAAAAACCCCCCTCACAGGGCAGTGGAAAAGATGCTTTGGGGAATAGCACTCCATCAGATCTTTGAGTCACTGCTCAAATTCACGCATTTTGACTTTGGGGTTCTCAACCAGTGGGAAGCTAGGTTCTGGTAAATGGTGGTAAACTTATGGCAATCTTCTGAGGTTCATTTAATACAGCATCTTTTCTTTGTGGCTTTTGAGGGAGTTCTTTGCTGGGTTTTGTATGGAAACAAATGAACAAACTATTCTTGGGCAATGGTAGAAAAAAACTGAAAAAGAAGACCACAGACACCGACAGCAGGACATGACTGTGTGGTAAAAGTAGGAGAGGTTCTCCAGGGATTCCATGAGTTGGACCAGCACTGAGGTGGCTGTGGAGGCCACCAACCAGCCTGAAGCTCCTGCCATAGCTGCTGACATTCTGATAATGCTCTGGACTGACATGTAGATGTAGGCTTCTCAGGCCAAAGGTTGCATGGCTTTTAATCCTTGACCAGCTATAAGCAGTAGCCAGATAGCAATGACTAATCATTTACAAAATGATGATTGGCTTGTAGTGGACATCATCTGAAAGGATGACCAGAGGGAAGCAAACCTAACCAAACTCACTGTCCTTGAGTGAACGCTGAGTCACAGTGACGAGTTTCTGAGACTATAACTGTTTCCCAGAGTAGAAAACCCAAATCTTTCTCCAATGGACCTGCTGATGGTTTTGAAGTGCTGACTGCGATGATCACAGCCCAGCACGTAACCACTGCACCACCGGGACTCCTGGAACATAGGGACAAGGAAGTGCAATAGAAAAGAGACCTTTTGTAACCAGAAAGATGAAATGGGAGAGCATGAAGACAAAAACACCAGGAAGTCAAGCGTCAGCAAGTGATTCTGACATGTACAGGATTCACACGGGACACACGGCTCTGCCCCTGCGCCTTGGTGGGTTCAACTTGGTATTTCCCATGTATTTCTGTCAATGCAATGGAAAGCAACGGGAAGCTGATATTCATGGCTATATCCAGACAGGTGGCTTTCTACCTGAAGGTCTTTAAAAAAAGGCAGTGGTTGCTCTTCGTTCTCTACTCCTGAAATTGCTAACATGTTATTTGATCTCCATGAGCTGTTGAGGTTGGACAAAGAGGCCATCATGCCCCCATTAATCTCTCACTCTAACCAGTGGACCCTCGGGGAAGCCCAGGCTGCTCAAATACAGTTACCTGTGAGCAGTTGTTAGCTTTTCAAGAACCTAAACGCTTTTGGATGTGAGTGAACTTTTGAATTGTAGGGTCTGTGAATTGTAGGCCGATAAATATGTTGAAAACAACAGCAAAAAACAAGTTCACTGCTATCAATTCTGACTCATGGGAATTATATCAGGTACTTCATAGCTTACTCCTCTTCAAAGTCAGAGCCACAGCAGGTTTTTAAAAGACCTTTGAATGACCTGATCGTCTTCACATGTGTTTAATCTACATCTGTATGGGATTTGGTACCAAACCCAAACCAAATGGTTTGCCATAGAGACTATTCTGACTCACTGAGACCCTAAAGGACCACATAGAACTGGTTTTCTGAGAGTAGAAAGCCCCATCTTTCTCCCATTGAGGAGCTGGTGGTTTCAAACTGCCGACGATGCAGCTAGCAGATGAACATGTAACCACTGTGACACCAGGGCTGTAGAGGATGCTGTGGAGACCAGGCAAGCACAGATGAGATGATGGCTTGAGACTGAGTGTCTCAAGAAAGTACATTTGATTCTATCTTCCACTTTTCTGCATTCTTGCTCTTACTCTAGGAGCCCTGGTGGCATAGTGGTTCTGCTTTGGTCTACTCACTGCAAGGTCAGCAATTCAAATCCACTAGCCACTCCTTGGGGCATTCTACTCCGCTAGACAGTTATGTGAGTCTCAGAAACTCATAGGGCCGGTTCTACCTGTTCCATGGGGTCACTATGAATCAGAATTGACTTGATGGCAAAGTGTTTTGGTTTCATGGGCTTCTGCAGGCCTCTTCTCCCTATGTCCCACCCCCTGTCCAAGTATCTCCAGAGCATGGTACGACTTATTTTGGATCACTACTATCATGAGAACCCTATGAAACAGTTCTATTTCATCCTGTAGGATCACTGGGGGTTAAAATTGCCTTTCATGGCTATGGGAATTTTTTCTTTTGATGGGGGAGCCAAGCCATGGTATGTTCAGTCACTTCACATGGAGGTGAAAACTGGAAAATGGAATGCTGCAGAAGAACTGATGCACTTGAAATATGGTGTTCCTGCCCTTACCCCCCAAGGGTAATGAACAACAGAAATGTGGGTGAAGGGAGACAGTAGATGATGTAATGTATGAAAATAATAATAATAATTTATAATTTATCAAGGGTATATGAGGGTGAGGGGAAGGAAAAAGAAGGGCTGATACCAAGGGCTAAAGCAGAAAGAAGTTTTGAAAATGATGATGGCAACATATGTACAAGTGTGCTTGATACCAATGAATGATGGATTGCTTTAAGAGCTGTAAGAGCCCCCAATAAAATAAAATCATATATGAAAGAATGGTTTAGAAGGTTAGGGAATTAATACAAAAATATAATTATGCAGCAGCATAAAAGTTTTCTAGATGACCAAGGAAATTATTGATTTTAAAAAATGACATACCAAGTGCTCAAGTAGAAAGCAAGTTTTGAAAAGATGATGGCAGCCACCCTTCAGAATACAGACAATAATGATGATGGCAACATATGTACAAATGTGCTTGACACAATGGCTGTATATATAGATTGTGTTAAGAGCTATAGGAGCCCCCAATAAGATGATTAAAAAAAAAAAGAAGTCAACAACAACAACAAAGGAAATATGGTGTTGGAGAAGAATGTTGACAGTATCACGGACTGCCAGAACAGATACATCTGTCCTGGAGAAAGTTTTGCCATTCTGCTCCTTAGAAGCAAGGATGGTGAGACTTTGTCTTATGCCCTTTGAGCATATTCTTAGGAGGGATCAGTCTCTGAAGAAGGACATCTGACTTGGTAACGTAGAGAGGCAGACAAAAGAGGAAGACCAGTCACGAGATGGTCTGGCACAGTGGCTGCAGTGCTGGGCTCAGACATAGCAAGGACTGTGAAGATGACTCTGGCCAGGCTGTGCTTCTTTTTCTTCTGTGTGGGGTCACTCTACGTCAGAACCAACTGTATGCCAATTAGCAACACCAACAGCCATGGTTTTGAAGTACATTGATGTGCTAATACTCAATTTTCCCCACCGGTTTGTAAACGCCTTTGTCTAGCACAGTGCCTGAAAGACGAAGAGTATCTAGAAGATGCTTGTGGAAAACACACTCAATGGATGAAAGAAAGTTTTCTAGATGACCAAGGAAATTATTAAAATACTCAGAATTGGATATTTCACAACTGATCAGTTTAGTTCAAATGGTTCTCTCTAGTGGGCATGATAAGCCATTGATTTTCAGGAACATGAAGGCAGCTGTGTTAAGAGGAGCCCAGGTGGAAGAACAGGGGGCTTTGTAATTGAACAAATGAAACTCTTTACTTCAGCCATTCAGGTGCGGTGCCCTGGTCAAGTGTCTGTACAGCAGTGTATCACTTGCAGTTTCCTCACCTGTCCAGAGAGGAAACGTGCAGATGGAGACACGAGGAGGGTTCTGAGACTGTAGGTATCAGATGGTTAACATGGGACATATATGGAAGTCCCACCCAGTTTCCATGATGATGGATGAAGAAATACCATCGTTACTGTGGCAGTTACATAATCTCCTGTCAACTTGAGAGAAGGGGTGGAATCTATCCTGTTAATTAGGTCATGGCCAATAATACCTCTGAATGGGCATGCCCTTCCCCAGAGGACTATGGAAACTCCTGTCTTTCTCTCTGGAGACTGGAGACATACTCTCTCTGTCTTCCCTTTCCTGCTGTGGAGACACTCAGAGAGCTGGAAGAGACAACTGGAGACCCATGTCAGTACTGAGATGTTTCCACTGCCACCAGCTCCACAAGATCTTCTCCCCACTGGTCTGTGATCTTCCTGCATTCGGCATCATTGCATGTGCTACCTGAGTCTAAAGAGGAATTGATGGATAATCTCAGACATATGGACTCATATAAGATTTAGGGACTTAATCTGAACTGGACAGGCATGCTTTCTCAATATGCAATTTTTCTTTTAGATAAAGTTCTTTCTTATACATGTATGAGTATCTACGAATTTGTTTCTCTAAGTCAACCTGGATAAGCACAGTTGCCCACAACAAGAGAGTTTGCCACTACTGTAGTGCTCTGTAGGTGAACAGTTAAGCAACTGCCAAGTTGCAAAGCAGAAGTGAAGATCACCTGGGTCCTTGTCGGATGAAGATAGAACTTTTCCACAATTATTATACTCTAAAACATTAAGCAAGCAATTTACCAACATTTAGTGTGCTAGCCATTCTTACCGAAGCTCCCAATTTTATGAGGGCTTTGCATGACTCAAGTTAGGATAGTGATCTGCTTCCTCGAGGCCTATGGGTGGGATTCAAGAGTCATTGTCAATGACCCCTACCAATATAGACCTGTCCACCCCTGGGAGTCTCAAGTCCCTCCTATCACATTTCTCTCCTCTTAGTCATGAGGCATCCCTAAACCATTATCATATTATAGCCCTTAAGACAGCCCTTAAGACACTTGCGGCATGTCCTGACCAGTGTCTAGAGAAATGATGTACCCTGTTAGGCTACTTAAACGGGGAAAGTTAATGTTTGTGACCCTCACTCCTGACCCTCACTGCTGCCCCTGAGCGCTGGATGCTCTCAGCAACTCACCTTCATCATGTAACTCCCTCCCTCTCCATCTCTAAGCGGACCACCATACAGGGTGAAGGTGAGCATATTACCCTGATGTTATGTATGTCTGACTCTTATTGTTACTTTCTTTCTCTCTCTGTCATG
>PVJH01030349.1:0-24915 GCA_004026705.1 Nesogale talazaci
ATTTTGTTTTATTCCTACTCTCATTAAAATACTCAGGGGCTTTCAGAAGTGTATGGGAAAATCCCATTGTCTTGTCATTCTGTTTCTCCATGAACTTTTTAAAGTCCCTTCCTAAAATCCATTGTTAGCATTTGTCACGGTCCTTCACTTATATTCCCACACCTTCTTCCTGAATCATCCTCTTCACTCCAATCCCTCTGGCATCATTCTCTGCCTGGCTTCTCACCAATGGTCCTCTCCAGCCTGGACCCAGCCCTGGAAGCTTACTAAACAGCCTCCCTCTGCAAGAATACGCTCGCCAGCTTGCTCCACCATCTGAAAAGCACCTGTGACAGCTCTCGGTCGCTAAAAACAAAATGGTGTTCTATGCTACTGGATTTCTGGAGATGACAGAGCAGAGGCCCCTCTGGCCCCTAGCCAAGCAAAGGAGCCACAGAGCCATAACAGTTGCAGACATTGTGTGTGGTAGCCATTACTGTCTGTGCTCCCACCTTCTCCAGGCTTGGGCAGAAAGGACTGCTAACTCCCAGCATGCACCTGTTTCCAATAATGACTTCACCCTTTAAGAAAACGTTTCTGAGGTGGTGTAATTTGGGGTAGGTATAATTCCTATATCACAAAGGATCTCATTTTAGCCCATGGATGTTGTCAGCAGAGACCAGTCCCTGGAGAAGGGTCTCATCTTTAGTTAAATGGAGGGGCTGCAAAACAAGAGGAAGGCCCTCACCAAAATGGATTGATACAGTGGCTGCGACAATGGGCTGAAGTTTAAGAACTATTGTGAGGATGAGGCAAGAACAGGCAATGTTTCGTTCTGTTGTGCATAGGGTCGCGATGAGTCAGAACCAGTCCTATTGTACCTACCACCACCACCACCAACAAACACAGTCAATGAAGGGCTTTGGGGTATATTTACAGAGTTGTGCAGCCATCACCTCTACCAATTTCAGAATAATTTCCTTATCCCCCAAAGAAACCCCTTCTCTGGGTCAGTTTTCCATTCCTTCTCACCACAGGCCCTGGCGAGCACTCATCGACCTTCTGTCTCTGCGGATTGGCCTATGCTGGACTTCTCCCTTCAGTGGAGTCACAATGCACAGTGTTCTTTATGCTACTGGCCTTTTTTTACTTCATACGAGGTTTTCAAAGTTCCTCCGTGGTGTAGCACACAGCAGTGTTTCATGTCTTTTTATTATGGAATAGTGTTCTGCGGTATCAGTCCAGCACAATTTGTTTTTCCACTGATCAGTTGATGACTAATTGGATGTTCTTGTCTTTGGGGCCGTTATGAATACTGCAGTGATGAACGTTCATCACATGGTTCCCATTACTGTGAGCAAAGATTTCCCCCCACTAGATGGATTTCCTTTTCACTTTCTTGACTACTAGGTGCTATTAAGTAGGTTCTGACTCAGAACGAAACACTGCCTCGTCCTGCACCATGCTCACAACTGTTATGGTCAACCTCACTGTTGTAGATACTGTGTATGTTAGTCCAGGTTGACTAGAGAAACAAATCCAGAGACACACAAGTGTGTGTGTGTGTGTGTGTGTGTGTGTGTGTGTGTGTAAGAAAGAGCTTTCTATCAAAGAGCAATTGCATATTGAGAAAATATCCCAGCCCAGGTCAGATCAAGTCTCTAAGTCCAAAATTAGCCCATACGTCCTATACTAGTCTATAAACTCCTCTTCAGACTCACACAGCCAGGCAAAGATGTCAAATACAGGAAGATCACAGGCCTCTGGGTGAAAAGTCTTATGGATCCAGTGGCAGTGGAAGCATCACCGAGTTATCTCTGCAGGTCTACCACATGACTGACTCAGGTCTCAGTGAAGCTTCATATGACTTGTCCACAGGAAGACAAAGGCAGAGAAAAGATCTGCCTCTTCTGATGGCAGAATTAAGAGAAAGGATGTTCCCAGAATCCTCATGACGAGGTCACTCCCACAAGAAGGCATTGTCACATTGCAACCTGATTGACAGGCTAGGCTTCACCCCAAGACTGATTTATGAAATTGATGCGAAATTATGTAACTACCACACTGCCTCAATTCATCTCCTTAGCAGTCTTCTTGCTTTTTGCTGAACCTTCACTTAATCAAGTATAGTGTCCATCAAAGAACAAAACTTAACCAAACACCTTGTTTGGGGTGTTATACCCCTATCAAGTCTAAATGAAGTCAAATGCTTCTGGAAAATTCTGGTGATTTTGGGTATGTGCGTGTGTGTGCGTGTGTGTGTAAGGAACCAAGTTCAATATCACAAAGGGTTAGGAATTTTTGTTTTTACAGGAAAATGTTTGACGCAGGTTGACTTGACTTTTGTAGATAATGTAAGAGATGAATTCAATTTTCATTTGCAAATGGGTATCCAGTCACCACAGAGTTAAAGTCTTGTGAGCATATCTTCACAGTATTTTTATCAATCAAAATATATGAGAGGGGTTTCAAGCTTTTCAAGGGAAGTGAAATTAAAAGGCAATGAAATTTTTCCACAAACATTCTGAAGTTCCTTTGTCTCTAGCCTCATTTTACATGTGTGTCTGTTTAAAGATTCTTTATTTAGTATATGTCATTGAGTCATTAGCATCGCATGTCAGCCATAACCACTGTAAATCCGCATAAATGAAACTATTTGTTACAAGAAAATGTTGACAAAGTTAAATGTTTTCAATTTTATCTGGCTCAGGAGAGATCTATGAAATGGGCAGCATGGAAACAGTAAAGCTAGAAAATGCTCTCCCCACTGTGCGGAATGCATAAAAATTTAAATATACCTAAGTTAAAAGGCTAAGTAAATAGGCACAGGAATTTAAATTTTTAAAATATGGCAAGCATTCAACAGGAATGTGAAATTATCTAAGCTCCTTGGTTCCAGTAAGTCTGAGGATGAAGGGTAGATTTAGCATTATCTAACACACATATCTCTCTTCAAAAGGCACTACATAGTCTTTTTGTGCTTAGAAACATAGACAGCACTTCGGCCTAAGCCTGGAGCTATCTTAAATGGTAAGATCAGCATCAACAAAATGACAGCGGGAAGCGGAGAGGGGTGGGGGAAGGGTACTAAATAGATGACAAAAAAGGTCTTGTTTGACCTCAGCTGGGAGCATGCATATGAGTTGACCCAAATCTTCACCAGACTGCTAGTTCACTGATTCCAAACAGGAAAGCAAATCCAGTGCCATCAAGTGGGTTCAAGTCTTAGTGATTGGATACAAGGAGGAATTATAGCAAAAAGGTGACTTAGTCAGGCATGCTACAGAGACCCTCTACATCAAAAACACCGAGACCTAATGTAACATCCAAATGACAGTCCTGGAACCCTGAGTATCTGGGGAACGGGTGGAGAAGTGGACGGAGCAGTAAATAGAATAAGAACTGAACAGAAGTGGTGAGAGAAGAGAAGAGAGATGATCTGGCCCTGTTAAACTTGCAGCAACATTCCATTTAGACAAGAGGCCTGAGACATCAGTACCTGGGGACAGAAGAGGAGAGTCCTCCCTTTCCCCCCACACCTTCCTGGTGACCAGAAGTATGGACAGTCGCCGCCTGATATGCCTGAGATCAGAGTCATGCCAATGGATCACCCACACCCATGGAACCATTTGCACTCCCCCTCATCAGACCGGCAGACCCTGGATCCCCTGGGCAGACAAGAACTCCTTCCCTCACCAGCCACACTTTCTGTAGCTGCCTTAGATACCCAAAGTGTGCCTTCTGGGAGCCATCACCTTGACCTGGGCCAGCATTTAAGGCCACACAAAAGACTTTCTTATCACTTGACGCCAGACAACATACAAAATACAAAATTCCATCTAGGCCAGCTGTCTCATCTTCTCCCAACCCACCATCTCTGTAGCTGGTAAATGGGCCGACTCATGTGGTGCCCAGCTGCCTCCCACAGTTTTCTCCATTCTTTGTTTCCTTTTCGTTCCCTTTCCTTATTTTTAGTCTTTCTTCCTGTTTTCTTTTATCCTTTCTTTGCTTCTCTCTCTCTCTCTTTTGTAATCCCCACCCCCAGGCTTCATCTTGTTCCTTCCTGTTGTTTTTTCCTGAACTATTTTCTTTCTTATTTCTCCATTCCTTCAATAAATGAAGGTTTATTGCTCTCCCCTAGTTTTGCTCTTTGTATTTCTCACTTTTTTTTTCTCTACCTTTGTTTTCATTTTCCTATTAAATTCTTTTTTTCTGATTGTGGTTTACCTGCTTCCCCTGCTTGTTTTTTTTGTTTTGTTTCTAATTATTTCTTTTTTGACTGATGCTATTTTGGTCTTTTTGTCTTCATGTGTTTTTCCCTTTGACCCTTGACAGCAACCACACCCACACAGCACAGTCACATGCATACTTCCTGCACACAAAAAAACAAGGCAGAGTGGTCCAAACAAGTGCCAATATATGGTGCCAAAACACCTCTCTGTGAAAAAGTCATTAAAACTACCATTCGAGGGCTGAGCCCCGGTGGCGTAGCGGTTGTGCGTGGGACTGCGGCCCACTGGGATGGAGGTTCAATTCCAGCTCCACGGAGAAAGGCTGGGCCTCCTACTCCCACCACCTAAGGGCAGTGATGCCCCCCCCCCAAAAAAAAACTACCATTCAGATTTTTTAAAAAAACATATTCCAATTCCTTCAATAACGTCAGAGAAAAATTGACAAAGCTACAGGTAAAATAAAATACAGGGGAGTGTTAGTGTTAGTGGCAGACTAGAGAAACAAATTAATAAACTTGCATGTGTGTATATGAAAGAGGTTTAAGTACAAGAACAACTGAACATTGAGAAAGCATCCCAATCCAGTCCAGTCCAAGTCCACAAGTCTGATATTAGCCCATATGTCTGATGCCCATCCATAAAGTCCTCTTCAGACTCACGAAACACGTACAATGATGCTGGATGCAGGATGATCACAGGCCAGTGGGTAGAAAGTCTTTGGATCCACTGTCGTAAACATCTCAGCCCTGGCAGGGGTCTCCAGTGGCTTCTCTAAGTCCAGGTATCTGGATCCATCAGGGTAGGTCTCCTCAGGGATTTCTTACAGGGAGCCAACCCTGTCAGTTGAGTGTCTCCAAGGAAGTGAACCGAGAGAGACAGTGTCTCCTGCCTCCAAGAAGGAATTGCCACATTTCCCAGGATTCTCAAGAGAAGGCCGTGCCCACACAGCAGTCTCATTGGCTATCTTCAGATTGTCAGGCTAGCCTCCACCCCTCCACTCTTAATCCTCAAATGGACACCAGATTAGGGTGGAACCTTAGAAGAATTCATGAAAACACTACAAATAAAAACTGACAAAATAAATTAAAAACCAGAAGGCGTACAACAATAGTAAATAGGAATCCAAAGAATTGATACTAAGGTTTTTGAAATAGAGAATGCATGGAAAAGGCACAGACGTGTACATGAATCAATGGAAAGATGAATTGTGACCTTAAACTCAAAAAATAAATAGACAAGTATCTCAAAACTAATCTGCTAGAGGGACAGAGATTAAAAACAAAACCCGTGAGAATTACGTGGGCTACAATCCAAAGGAGTGATTTATGTGTGATTGGAATTCTAGAACAGAAAAAGCAACAACAACAAAAAACACATGAAAAGAAAATTGACAAAAAGTTGCTCAAGTAAGAACGTACGTAACATCTTGAGATAAAGTAAACAAGCCCCAAACAGAATAGATCGCAAAAGAAAATCACCACTAGATACTATCATCAAACTTCCCAAAGCCAAAGACTTGGAAAGACTTCTCATAGCAATTTAGGAAAAATGAAAACTTACCTACAAAGGAAAATCAATAAAACTAAGTTCTGATTTCTCAGTGGAAATCATTCAGGTAGGAAGGCAATGGAAGACCTATATTAAACTATGGTGTGTGCGGGGGATTGCCAGTCAAGAATCATATATTCAGCAAAAATGTTCTTCGATTATGCTGGTGAATTAGAACTTTTTCAGACACACAAAACTTAAAGGAAGTGGGGGTGGCGTCAGGGGAACAGATCAATCATAAAACAGTGCTTAGGGGAGTTCCTTGGACAGAGAACCAATAACTTGAATATAGCATCTAAGCAACCCCACCCAGCTGTCAAGCCAGATGTAGAAGTGGCTTTCTATAGGATTTCTGAGAGTGAGATGATGAGTAGCAGACCACTGCCTCTTCTTCCCACAAGCGACTGTTGGGTTCAAACTGCCAACCTTGCTGTTCACGGGTCAATGCCTAAGCCAGCGCACCACCAGGGCTCCTTACTCATTGTGTTGCTGACTGCTGCTTGGCTGGTTCTGACTCCTGGCAACCCGATGAATAACAGAATAAAATGCTGCCCCGGCTTGCACCATCCTCACAATTATAGCTGTTCGAGCCTTGGTTGAAGCCAGTGGCCATCCCTCTCCCTCAGGTCTTCCTCTTTTTCTCAGACCCTCTCTTTCACCAACCATTATATCCCTTACCGAGAAGCAATCTCTCTACACATACAAAATCAACTTTCAGTTTTTAGGGAGCCATGATTTAAAATGAAATCTCCTGCCAACCCAGACAAAATAGAGAAGCAGAAGAGAAAGAAGATAGTTTGATTATTGAATCAGCATTAGACCAGAATGTAGCGCTCAAAATAGGTAACCCACTAAGAGATTGCACATAGAGCATTTTTTTAACTTTTGCATAATCTTCACATAACCCTTTTGTATAACCTTTTAAAACTTTACCTTTTTTATATAACCAACCCATTTTATATCAACCTGTTTCATTCTTGTTTACAGCATCTTTACATGGAATAAATGATCGTGAATTCAACTAATCAAAAGGATGGAGTGGAGAGTTCTATTCGGAGATGTTTCAAAAGAAAGGCCTGACTCTCTACTTCTGAAAAACCAATCACTAAGGAGAACAACTGTATTCTGGTACACACAGGACCACTGAGCTGACTCAATAATAACTAGGACGCATTTAGTCCTTGTGATAGTTAAGTAAACCTGTGCCAACCTGGTCGATAAACACATGTGGGATTAATTGAAGGGCAGAGAGATAAATGGCTCTGTGAACCTCGCCTTTCTTGTTCTCCGCTTTCTTGTTCTCTGGTGGTGGGACCAGTGTGTGGCTGCCTTAGCTAGTTCTTTGCCTCAGCCCGCATGCCTCACTTCCTGTGAGACATCCCGGGGGAGAAGCAATCTGGCCCTACCCTATGCAGCCCTGGGAGCTGAAGAAGCCACACGGAGACCCCTGCCACTTGTATGCTCACTCATTTGGCTTTCCCCTTGCAGTTGGCATTATTGTGTGTGTATTGTGAGTTTGAGAACTTTGTAGATTGGTGTCAGACATATTGGCTAATGTTGGACTTATGGACTTGGATTGGGCTGGGTTGGGATGCTTTTTTAATATACACTTACCTTTTATATAAAATTTTGGCTGAGCCCCAGTGGCGTAGTGGTTGTGCGCGGGACTGCGGCCAACTGGGATGGAGGTTCAATTCCAGCTCCACAGGAGCAAAGGCTGGGCCTCCTGCTCCCAACACCAGAGGGCAGTGATGCCAAAAAAACAACAAAAAATTCATATCATTATATGAGTTTCTGTGAGTTTGTTTCTCTAGTCTACCCAGACTAACACAGTCCTCAATAAACGGCATGGGCAGCATCACTTGTCACACATATATTGAGTCCATTTCAACTTGTGTCAACTCTGTGTACTAAAGAGTACAGCAGTTCTATAAGGGACCCTGGGCTGTGGTCGTCACCTAAATCCACTTGAGAGTTGGGATATCCACAGGTGTTTGCTACTTGCCTTTATCCAAAGGAAAGATTAATCCCATATCTTTATGACAGAGGAAGATTTACTACACAAAGCAAAACACAGTTTGCAGTTAAGCTCCTATTCTCCCCAGAAACTGGGTGCCATCTTGATGACATTTCAAAGAGAAGACTTCCAGGTAGGTCCTTGAGAAAACATTTCTGGGTTGCCAAACTGGCAAAGAGGCTATGTATTATTGAAAAAGGTTTGCACCCATTTCAAAAAGGCAGAGAAGTTTCAAATTGCAAGTTGTCTGAAGTAAACGCTGTAAGAAAGCCAGAGGAGAAGCTTCTTTCCTTCCCCCCATCACCCCCCAGGAGAATGGAGCCTCTTTATTCCTCTTTTTAAAGGAGAACTGAAGAAGAATCGATGCATTTGAATTCTGGTGCTGCCAACGTAGCTTGGAGGTGCTATGGACTGTCGAAAGAACAGAACAGCTGGAGTACCCCTTAGAAGCAGGGATGGTGAGACTTGTCTCACATACTTCGGATATGTTATCCAGAGAGACTAGTCCCTGGAGAAGGACATCATCCTCGGTAAAGTCGAGGGCTAGCAGAAAAGAGGAAGACCATCAGCCAGAGGGATTGATCGACACAGTGGCGACAACAATTGGCTAAAATGAGAGAATAGTTGTGAGAACGGTGCAGGTTCGGCAGTGTTTCCTTCTCTGTACACAGTCACTATGAGCAGAATTGACTCCCTGGCGGGGAGTTTTGTCTCCCTTTGTTTTTCCTTTCTTCTTTCTTTCCCAGTGACCCTATAGGTTAGAAGTGTCCCTGTGGGCTTCGGAGACTGCACCTCTCTGGGAGTGGAAAGCCCATCTCTCTCCCATGGAGAGGCTGTTGGTTTTGAACTGCCGGCTTTGTGGTTAGCAGGCCCAACACGTAGCCTCTACAAGTCAGTATCAACTCATTGGGTTTGGTTCATTCCTGTTTTCTTCCTATGTGTGTTTCCTCACTGCATTCGCGGCTGAAATCTAAAGGCATTTGGTCCGTGGAAAGCTGTGGCTGTGGTCAGTGCCTGAACTCCATCTTAAGCTTTGACATCAGTGCAGATGTCATCTTGAGTACTTTGCACACTTCTGACCACTGAACTACCAAAGGGACAATGCTGTGACAGTTCTGGAAAATTAAGGAGAGACCATGATAAAGCCAAGAAACTGAGGGATAGGCAGTTTATCTCAGGCAGGGAATGTTAACTAGTCCTCCCATAGAGGTCTAGGGAACTTGATTTAGGTTTCCCTTTTTCAGTGCAAAGACATAGATGAAGGTCAATTATCACTTTTATCTTCTTCTCTTTTCTAGCCTATTAGACCAATGAAGACTTCTCTGACTATTGCAACCTTAAATGTATCAATGATCTTTGACAAAAAAAACCATGATGATTCAATAATACTTAGCATATCTATCTATGGCATATCTGTGACATATACTGATTTTTATATGCTTAATAAAGCATATGCATGGTTTTTATATATGCAGTTGGATTTGTCATTTGGACTCTGGCTTTGTTCTGATTGCATGTCCATCTATGTCCTACCTCAGTTTTCTCTGTGTTCTGAATGCCTGGTAAAATATCTTGTGTTTCCTGCTATAATTCTGTGGTCATTTCCCGCTAGGGCATGACACATGGAGTCCATGGCACCTCTATTTATTTTAGAATGATGAGTAAATTTTAATGAGTAGGTGAGCTCGCAAATATGAAATAAGGGTCCCCATACATGAAATTTTAGATCTCTGTCCCTCATATAATGTGAACTGACCTTGAAGTCTCTTCAGAATGCTATCTCTACTCTAAAGTTTTAGCATTATGAGATCTCTCAGCAGTGTCTTATCTTCTTGGAGCCTCAATCAATGTCTTTCAAAACCTAAAGGAGAAAGTAGTATCAGAGATACTGGATGTTCACAATTTCAGCTTCTTGAGAAATAATGTAAATAACCTCCATAAAATATTTAGTGATTCTAAAAATATTATTAATCTAGTCAATGATATAGAATTTAAAATAGTAGTGATAAAAGTAAAAATACAGACATTCAGAAATGCATTTTTAGACTAAAATATCTGCAAAGTTCATTTATACAGATGAAAAAACAGCTGACAGAAAACTGCTTTAGAAAACAATGCGGTTAGAGATAATGAAACTATTCCAATGACCAAAAGGCAAAGAAAAATTTTGAAATTGATTGAAGTGATTATTGCACAAATCTTAAGAGATTGAATGATTAAATTGTATGGTATATAAAGAAGATGACAATAAAAGTATTTTTAAGCGAAGAAGATGGGAAAATGAATATATATAGTCATCTGATAATTATTGGGCAGTTTAAAAAGCATTAAAGATTTGAACAAAGTCCAATGACTGGGAAAACTGTCCTCTGTTTCGCCTCACTCTAGGGCAGTGATTCTCAACATGAGGGTCGCGACCCCTTTGAAGGTGGAAAGACCTTTCACAGGGGTCACACGATTCATAACAGCAGCAAAATTACAGTTATGAAGCAGCAACGGAAATAACCACAACATAGTATTAAAGGGTCAGGCATTAGGGAGTTTGAGAATCACTGCTCTGGGGCATTTCATCTTTAAATCCAAAGTAGTATTTCAGCTTTTTAAACTTGCAATGGATGTTTGAGGTAAAGCCTGATTCACTCAGTGAGTGTGTTAATCCAAGTTGACTAAAGAAACAAATTCATGGGCACCCATATGTGTATACGAAAGAGCTTTATATACAAGAGCAATTGTATCTTGAGAAAACACTCCAGCCCTGTCCAGATCAAGTCCATAAGTTCAATATTAGTCCCTATGTCCAATGCCAGTTATAAGTCCCTCTGCAGACTCACACAACACACGCAATGACGCTGTAAAAGGAAGGTCACAGGCCAGTGGGTGGGAAGTCTTGTGGATCCAGTGGTGGTGGAAGCATCTCAGCACTGGCAGGCGTCTCCGCGTGGCTCCTTCAGCTCCAGGCCTCTAGTGGATCTCCACGTGTCTTGTCAGCAGGAAGACGAAGCAGAGAGTGAGTGTGGGTCTGGCCTCCAGTGAGCTATTTATCTCCATCGCATCGCCAAATGAAGTCATAAGCTGCCACCTGAGTGGCATGCTAAACGTCACCCCTTCACTCTTAGTAGTCTTAAGTTGACATCAGATGACATAACTACCACAGTGGGGTTTCCAGACTGAGCTCATCTGATATGATTTATGAAATATGCTGTGTGCCTTGCAGGACATAATATAAAATCCAGGTGTGTTTCTGCCTGGATTCCTAGAGGCAGGGAGTGGCAGATCTGTCAAAAATACATGATTAGCAGAGTAATACGTATGACATTCTGTCCAGCCAGGAAGTACTCGAGGGGGTTCTAGTGAGATCTACCCACGTGATTTTCCAGGAGCCAGAGATAAGCCAAGTACACACACACACACACACACACACACACACACACACCAGCAACAGCAGCAGAATTAAGCCAAAGGTTTATTTAGGCATAGTGTCACTTCAAAAGAGATGAAGTGGGGAGATCACTTTAGTATAAGCAAGATACCCCTCTTGGTCCGAAAGCCAAGAGAGAAATGAGTGCCCCTCTCCTCTCCATGTGAGAGAGGAGGAGGTCACTGGCTGGAGGAGCGTTGCTTGTTTTTAAAGGGCACGTTCAAAGGAGAGATGGATCCCAGCTCCGCACAACCCACGTTCTCACTAGTTACTGCTTGTCTTTGGGTGGTCTACCCATTTCTTTCTAATTTATCTCAGACTACAATTCTGTCAGGCTGTCTTGAATCTTATCTCAGGCTCCATAAATCTGTGGAGGTGCCGAACTTTTCCCAAGCTGTAACTCTGGATAACATGTCTCAGGATGTCCACCCAGCCTGATCTCAAGGTTGAGACATTTACCAGGCTTGGAATCTCTGGATGCATTGTTTATTTTCCTAGCCAGCGGAATGCTCAGTCCCTTAGAAAACCAAAGTATTCATTCCCAGAAAGGAGGGTCTGTTTCCTTTAACAAACAGAATATTCATCTCTAGCGAGCAGTGTTCCTTCCCTTGGCAGCAGATTCCCTTCCTGTCCCCTGTGGATACAGATCAGATTCTCCCAGTGAGGCGTCTAAACAAGTAATGTTCAACATTTTCCCCAAGGGCAGGCTGCACCCCCTAGTTCACTCACCAAGAGAAGTAAAATCACCTTCTCAGAAAGAGATATCTTCCCATTCTCTGGTTATGAATTCCCAGTTAAGCTCATCAAACCCCATTGTAGGAGTGTCTGTTAAACTAGAGTGGATGTGGGGAAATGTTCCACAACCTCTTGTCCAGCTCTGCACAAACAAAAGACTGGCCCCAGCTGAGGGGAGGCTTTCTCCACAGGGCTGGTTTGTAAGCTCTGCATGTAAGGAGGTGATCCATGGATTATTAGCCTTGGACAGATCTATTCCAACATTGTCTGGGAAAGCAGACTAAATGATTACTGACAGTCACTACACCCAAATAACCAGTTTGATTTTCTTTTTTGGAGTCTGTTCCTTTAAACAGATTGACTTTTTCCATAGAGCACCATGTTGGGGTGAAATAGGTTATTCATTTTGCTGGGCCATCATTCAAATTAAAATGAAATTTAGTCATCATTTTGCTTTCCTTTGCTTTGCATTCTGTTTCCATTGGCTTCATTTCATTTTGTTTGGGGCCCACATTTAAGAGAACATCCAGGAGGAAATGGTGTATGCTCTAGTTATTCCAATTTCCATAAAATCCAAAGAAAAACAGAAATATTATCAACAATATTAGGCCAGATGTTTGAAAAAATATATAGGATTGAAAGCAATAGGTACCATGCACTGTGTGTTACATTTAGATAACACCAGTGGTGCCTGCATTCTGTAAAAAAACCTCATCGTAATGAAAACCTCATTTACAATGGCATGTATAAACTGTCATTACATGTGACTACAGACATTCAAATGTTATTCCTGTAAGACACAAACTATTCCTTTTGGAACTTCTACTTCAGCGGAATTCTCATTACCTCTCTAGTCATGGTTTTTATGAATTTGTCAAATTTTCCAATAAAAGTTTTCAATTTGAGACTCATGATATTTAAACCCGCGAACAATTTGGGAGAAATGAGAAAGGCAGTTTCTTACATACAAAAAAGACCTTTAAAATGTCCACAATAATCCCACATAAAGAATGTAGAGAAACATTTAATCTATTTAATGGCTGAGTTCTAATCTTGATTTTTGAATCAGTTATAATTCATGAACCCCATCACTTGTCAAAGTTGCAGTTATCTTGGTTTAGACCCGTAGGCTCCAAACTCAGGATGCATTAGTTCTTTAAGTCCATTATAGTGTGTGTGTGTGTGTGTGTGAGAGAGAGAGAGAGAGAGAGAGAGAGAGAAAGGTCTAAGTTGGTTCACAAAGCAAAGACCTATCTGTCAGGAATAAAACTTGATATGGCCATAGTTAACTTATAATACTTTATATAAGCACTTGCAATGCAAAGAAAAATCAATTAAAAGTCAGAAAGAATGTTAGCCAAAAAGAAATACCTTAAAACGCAATGCTTAGGCTGAGCCCCGGTGGCGTAAGTGGTTGAGTGTGGGATTGCGGCCTGCGGGCTTAGCGGTTCAAATCCAGGGGCGGCTCTCAGGAGCGGCACTGGGTAGCGCCCACGACCACCAGAGGCAGTGATGGCCCCCCCCAAAAAAAAAAAACAATGCTTATCTCACTGCTATTTTAGTAGAACTTATTATTGCTTACATAGCATTTTGAGATGAAAGATTCATCAGACTTTTTCATCTTATAAATAAATCTATAAAAATTAATTTAACATCATAAAGTGTTAAAGCATTTCATTGTTACCTGTTTACTAGACCAAAGCAGATAAAGTATTACTTACCATACACCCTGAAGTCTGTCTTTACTATATCTTTCACATTCTGTAAAACCAGACATTCTGCCTTGAAACTAACCTATTTCCTTTTTCTCTCAAAAACAAATGAAACAAAAAAAAATATTTCTCTCCAGCCTTTCAGCCCATGTTAAACTTGTAGCTCAGCTTTTAAGGTCCTCTTCACTCAGCAGTCTCAGCTATTTCAGCCCTCAGAGGCTCATCATCCACAAATGCTACGTTTCAACAATTGAGTACAATATGCACATTTGAAATCAGGGAAGAATGCTTTAAAGACATATTCATCTGAAAAGGTATCAAGGTTAAAAAGATAAATATTTCGATGTAAAACAAACAAGTTAGCAATTGCAGCAACTAAAATTATAACTTACTAAATGAAAAATAGAATTAAAAGTTGTAAATGCTCACTTTAACCATCAGAGGCGACAATAAGGGCCCTGGAGCCACTTAGAAAGTGTTTGTTTGTTTGTTTGTTTGTTTGTTTGTTTGTTTGAATTCCAGGAATGTTGGGGGAAGGAACAAAGTAAACATGGAACAAGTTAGGCTAACTACAAAATAGGCAGTGAGTAAGTCTAAGTGACATGAGTTCCCATGAAGTTTTGACTTGGCAGAAATTTATAATGATATGAGAAATCGTACCTTTGTAAGTAATTTGCTAAATCCAATTTACCCTTCACATCAAAGAGTTAACTTGATTTCCAAACTAGCAATCAAAAAACCATGTTCTAGGGGCTTTTTCTATTTCGACGAGAGACACAATTCTTTATTAATGCTATTTAATATGAATGCTTCCTCCAAATCATAATCTAGTAAAACTTTAATCAGACACATAAAGTCTTCACGATATCAAACAAATATGGCACTAATGAAACATGTAAACCGTGTTCTTCTTGTATCCCTCTTACAAGAACCCTTTAAAACAAAGAAAAATGAACCACTGTCTAGCAGACCAGATGCACTTTTCCTTGAAAGAGCAAGTGAATGTGTCATTATGATAAGCATGTATTAACTCAATTTTAATATGAGCAAGTTACTGAAAGATCTTAAAATTAGTTATGTACTATAAGACACTGCTGAAATAATGTGATTATTTTTCCTTCTTATGTTATCTACATTGATCTCTCTTGAACCAAAGCCAGCCTCACAGCCATGAAGTCAGTGCTGACTCCAGGCGACCCTGTGGGAGAAAGGAGACCTGGCCCGTGGGTTTCCGCAACTGTAGCTGTAAGGAAGGAGAGGGCCACTGGGGGCTTGGAACTGCTGGCCTTGCAGTTAGTGGCCCGGTCCCTAACCTCTACACCACAAGAACTCCTCTCTTAGGTTATCTTTAAGTGCCTACATGTTTATTTCTGTCATTGATTCATAATGACCTCAGAGTACAGAGTATAAACTGCTTTCCAGGGTGTCTGAAGCTGCAAACTCCGGCGGAAGCCTCCGGACTCCCTTCTTGAGTGTGGGCATATGGCTCAAACTCCTGACAGGCTGATTAGCAGGCTAGTGCTCGACTCACTATGCACTTGGGTTATTGCTACTTAGGCTGTTATCAAAACATGAGAATCAACTCTAGTCACTTGCATATCTGAGCCAAGTGAGAAAACTGGGTTTTCCTCCCAAATCCCTTCTTTACATGTGTCATTGTGAGTGTGTGCAAAGCATGTCCTGAAGCATCTAATTAAAGTCACTTGTAAAGAGCAAGATCCTAAGATTTTAGATTCACACACAAAACTCTGTCAAAGTAAATCATTTGGTTAATTCTTCATAATATTAAAATAATTCAAAGTATGAGAATGCACATGTTATAAAATCAAAACCGAGCTCTTTGAAAAAGAAAGCTATAAACCTAATTCCTCTAATTCACAATACCACGATACCATCTGAAAGTAAGACTTCTTTTTTAATAAATGTTTTGCTTTAGAAAAGCCATGCTACACAAATTTAAAAGTTAATAGGTTTCTCTATAGTATACTCTTTGACAGTCTGATTTAAAAATCTAGACAGGTGGGGGGGGGCGGGGAATGAGGAGAGCTTGAAGCATTTGTTGATGAAGGCCAAGGGTTTCAGCCTTCAGTATGGATTACAACTAAATGTAAAGAAGACCAAAATCCTCATAGCTGATCCAATAGGTAGCGTCATGATAAATGGAGAAAAGCTTGCCGTCGTCAAGGATTGTCTTGCTTGGATTCACAACCAAGGCAGTCAAGAGAACAAGTGGCACATTGCATTAGGCAAATCTCCCACACAAGATCTTGTCAGAGTATTAAAAATCAAGGATGTTACTTTAAGGACTAAGGTGCATCTGACCCAAGCCTTGGTATTTTCAATTGCTTCATATGCTTGTGAAAGTTGGGCACTGAATGCGAAAGACTGATGATGAATCGATACATCGAAGTATAAGCCAGAAAGCTCCTTATAAGCAAAGTAATAAAACTTCTGTTCACATACTGTGGACGTGTTACCAGAAGAGACCAATCCTTGGAGAAGGACATCATGCTTGGTCAGGTGCAGTGACAATAAAAAAAAGGAAGACACTCTCCAGGATGAATTAACACAGTGACTGCAACAACAGACTCAAACGTAAGAACAATTTGAAGACACCACAGCACCAGGCAGTTTTCATTCTCTTGTGCATAAGGTCTCCATGGCTTGAGAGTGACTGAGATGGCTCATCACAAAAACATGAGTCAGAATCAATTCGATAGCAGTGAATGGGTCACCATTAGCTCCTCTTAATGTGATTTATTGAACCCTGCCTTCTACTTTACAGAGTTCAAATAATGACAGTGATGTGTCATGTGAAAGGTCGTTTCTTGCCCACCTGCTAATGATTTGGCCCTTCACCCATCTTCCATAGCAGGTAATTGTTTGAATCCTTTACTGGCAGGATAAGAGAAATTTACATTGCTGGAGATTTTGGCAGTTTGGATTAGGCTTTTTAATGTTTAATAAATGGTTTCATGAGTAAGAAAACCCTAAAATTCAATTAAGAGACCCAATATTAATTTTGCTATTCACCATTCCCTTTGCCTTCAGCCAAATTCTTTTTTTAAATCATTCTAGTGGGGGCTCATACAATTCTTATCTAAATCCATACATACATCCACTTTCTTTCCAATCAAATCCTTAACAATTCTTTTGACTTCCTCTTCATTTGGAAGTTCTGTTTAATTGTTCTCATTAAAAATTTCTATTTCTGGGGCTGAGCCCCGGTGGCATAGTGGTTGTGTGCAGGACTGCGGCCCACGGGGTTGGAGGTTCAAATCCAGCAGCAAGGCTGGGCCTCCTACTCCCACCACCGGAGAGCAGTGAGGCCCCAAACAACAAAAAAAGAAGAAAAAAAAAGAAAAAATTTCTATTTCTGGGCTGATGGTGGCGGCTATCAAAAGATATAACATCTGGGGTCTTAAAGGCTTGAAGCAGCCATCTAGTGAGAAGCATCGACAACCACAGGAAAGAAGCACACCAGCCTGTGTGATCAAGAGGTGTCAAAGGGCTCAGATATCGGGCATCAAGAAACAAAATAATCATATTATTATAAATGAGAGGGGGTGCAGATTGGGGACCAGGGCCCATCTGTAGGCAACTGCACATCCCCTTACAGTCAGGATGCAATGTAGAAACTGTGAAACAAACGACTTCCATCTAGTCCTTCCATGTTCTCTCCAACACCACCCCCCTAAGCCCCCATCATGATCCCAATTCTACCTCACGAATCTGGCTAGACCAGAGGATGTGCAGTGATACAGACAAGAACTGGAAACACAGGGCCTCCAGGACAGATGATCTCTTCAGGACCAGTGGTGAGAATGGCGATACCAGCAGGGTGGAGGGGGAAAGTAGAAAGGGGGAACTGATCACAGGGATCTATACATAACCCCCTCCCTGGGAGATAGGCAGCAGAAAAGTGGGTAAGGAGAGACATTGGACAGTGTAAGATATGACAAAATAATATTGATTTATAAATTATTAAGAGTTCATGAGAGAGGGAGAAAATGAGGAGCTGATACCAAGGGCTCAAGTAGAAAGCAAATGTTTTGAGAATGATGATGGCAACAAATGCACAAAGGTGCTTGACACAATGGACATATGGATGGGTTGTGATAAGAGTTGTACAAGCCCCCATAAAATGATTCTTTTTTAATTTATATTTCTGGTTCCTTCTTTTCAGTTCTTTGGGTGTGTTTTATATTCAAGGCATGGGTTGACTTCTAGATTGCATTGTCATGTATTTTAATTTCAGATTGGTGCCTGGTATTGTTGGTTCTCTGTCCAGAAAATGTTCTTTAATATATTGTTTAAGGTTGGTATGAATTTTGCAAATTTCTTTAGTTTCTGCTTACTGGGAAATGTTATGATCTTGACATCATGTTTAAAAAACAATTTTGCTAAGTATGTGATTAAGTTTTTCCTTTCATCATTTTATGTGCTTATCCCATTGCCTTCTTGTTTGTATGGTTTCTGCTAAGAAATCAGACATAGTAGTATTGGTTCACCTTGGAAGGCAACTTTTTGCTTTTCTTGAGATGCTTTTCAGGATTCTTTCCTTATCTTTAATCTTCTGAAAAGTTTTATTACGATATGTCTTTGTGATTTTCTTTTAGGCTGCCCTGTTTGAGTTTCATTCAGATTATGGAATGCATAGCTTCCTATCTTTGAAGATGTTAAAGAAGCTTTCTTCTATCAATTTTTTCAGAGTTTTTTCTGTGTTTCAGGAGAAAAATATCTTCATGTCCAAGAATTATGATCGCATCTAAGTTATTATCCTTGATGGCGTCACATATAGTACTTAGGAATGGTGCAGATTTTTTCTTGTTTTGTTCTTTTTTTCTGATTGTCCTTTGACAGATTATTACTATGAAATTTTTCTTTAAGCTAGCTATTTGGCCATCCCTTAATTCAGTTCTACCTGCTTGCTCTCTCAATGTCGGTCTGTCTCTGATGTCTTAGCATTGATCTTCTGGCTTTCTGCTTGCTGCTTTTGTATGATTTCTAATTTTTTAATTTATTCTGTCTCTTTGTTCTTGCAGGGCTTTCCTGAATTCTTCTGCTTTTTTCTGTTTTCCATGGTTTCTTCTGTAGCTTTCTTGATTATTATCCCAATCCCAGAAAGTACCACAATATGTGATTTTCGATTCCTTCTCATGTAGTTCCAATGTCACTTATTCCTCAAAAGCTCTTCGTCACTTGAGCCACTGCCTTGTTTCTGCCTGTGAACTGAAACTGTCTTTTGTCCCCACAACATTATGGCATTGTTGTGTCTCTATTTGATTGAAGATGGTATGTTGGTATTTTTTGTGCACTCAGCACCTGTTTCCTAGCAGGTATGATGGCAGGTATGATGCTCTGTTCACTGTTAATATAGTACAGATGAGGATTGATTTGGCTGATGTTGACCACAACTCATGATCAAATGGTGGATGAGTGAGTACTGGCCCTCACCCAATAGATGTGCTTGGGCTGTGTTGTCTCCTCCATTGGGTGGGACAATGAGAAAACCGATGAGAAGAAAACAGCAAAAGGGAAAAAAGAGTAAAGAGATAATGTGGAGGGTATAAGACAAATAACAAGAAGAAAAATAATTTAATAACTAAAAAGAAAAATAAAGGAAAGGAAAACATAAACAAGGGAAGAAAGACAAGACAGAAAGAAAACACAAACAAGAATAGAGATGTAGAGAAAAAGAGATGCATAAACAAAAGCACAAGGACAAGAGAACACTAAAAGGGGGGAAGAATGCAGAAGTTGGAAAAAGGAAATAAAAAGGAAAGCAGAACCGAAAGGGTAAAAGCACAATGGAATGGAAAGAAAGGGGGGGGGGGGGGAGAAGACAGTTGGAGGTGGGGGAGGCACTCAGTATGGGACAGCACACTCTGCTAGCCAAGGATCTTGAGGGATGAGTAGGGAAGGGTGAGAGGGTAGGACTTCCAGTCCTATTTTCCTTTCTTTCCAAAGTTCCTGCCAAGGGCCTGAGCCCTGGGGGCATAGTGGTTGTGTGCGGGACTGCGGCCCACAGGGTTAGCGGTTCAAGTCCAGCAGCAGCTCTCCGGGAGCAAGGCTGAGCTTCCGACTCCCACCAGGGCAGTGATGCCAAAAAAAAAAAAAAGTTCCTGCCAAGAAGTTCTTGCCAGAAGCTGGCCATGAGTCCTGTCTCCAAGAAGGTGCAGGCAACCAGGGAGATCCCCGTCTTTCTTACTGAAGGTCACCAGTGTGCCAGGCTGCTGTGCTGTCACCCTCAAATGTTGCTTGCAAAAGTTCAAGATGGCCAGGCAACATCTGGCAAGCTGAAAACGCAATTTCTGTCTCCTCTCCCTGCCGTTGGCTCAGCTTCTTCTCTGAATCGATCCTCCACCCTCCTCTCTACCCTTTGTCCTGGAGCTTATGGGGCCAGGATAATCATGTGTCTTTGTTTCATTTGGTCTCTTGTGCCTTTGATAGAGAGGTTTACACAGCTTAAGGAGTGCTGGTGGTGTTCTGGTTACGCCTTGGGCGGCGAAGCACCTGGCTGGGATTTCAAGATGCCAGCAGGTCTGTGGGAGAGACTGGGCTCTGTCTGAGGGGGCTGCCATGGATCAGCATTGATCCCATGGCGTCGAGTTTGTGTGTGTAGCCTAGTCTACGATCTCGTGGGAAGTTCCCCACTAGTTTCTTTTTTGCGACCCAGGAAAATGTGGAAAGTGGGGCTGTTGCGAAAGCTTTTCTTTCAAGTCAATTTGAAGATGGGAAAGTAACGAAGAGAAAAGTAAGATACACAGCCCACCATCTGGGACACCCACGGCCTATATATTAAAATATATATGCCTAATTCAATTTGATGTGTAGAAAACAGTTCCATTTAACTAAAGAAAGGGATTTTCTCCAGTGACCCCCAAAGCGGGCAATGCTTTCATTGGCTAGATTCGTATTTTTGAGGTGCAAATTGCAAGTGGAAGAATATAAAATCAGTCTAAATTCATGGGGAAAGTTTTCCAGTTGGCGCTATGAATCCTCGAGGAGATAGAAAATAAGTACTGCTCAGCACTCAAAACAGATCTCTTAGCCTTGCAAAGAGATCAAGTGACACTGTTTGATTCTTTAATAGACGAGACACTTACGTGTTTTTAAAAGGACTCAGAAGAAGAAAACAAGAACAAATTAAACCTACTTCTCTATATCCTGATGTGGCCTCTAGTTCTCTTTTAACTGAACGGGGATTCACTTTTTTGTTGTTGTTGTTTCTTGTTTGTGGGGGGGGCATCCCTGCCCTCTGGTGGTGGGAGTAGGAGGCCCAGCCTTTGCTCCTGTGGAGCCACTGCTGGAATTGAACCTCCATCCCAATGGGCCGCAGTCCCGCGCACAACCACTACACCACCGGGGCTCAGCCTCCAGGGGATTCACCTTTATTTGAGTTTCTGCCTCCTTAATGCCTCTTGCAGTCTGACGGTCTGAGCTCCCCAGGAAGTCTGCAAAAATCTATGCATGTCTTTCCTATTTTGACTAGCTCCAATGAGCCAGGTCCATCGACTTGCATGATTTGTCAGGACAAGATAGATGAAAGGCTGAAGTCAAACGGAAGGACCCGAGAGCAAGCTTCATCTCCAAATTGGGAGTTTTGAGGAAGGAATGGAGAGATGAGGTTCAAAGTTTACTGTAAGAATTAATAAATTCATTTTCAAAAGGTTTTTTTTAAAAAAATTGACAACAAAAATTCAGGCTTGTTGCAAGAAGAGGCAAAAAACATATATACTTTTAATTAGCTTTCCCAAATCTATTTGAAGAACACTCAGGCTTGAGGACAATTACAAAGGGGCGTCACCCTGTGACTAATTCTTGGGGGGTTGAGGGGCAGTTGTCTGAGTTGGCATCGGTGGAGAGAACTCCTTCAGAGTTGGTTACAGTGGCTTACAAATTAGCTCAGACTGGAGGGAAGAGCAAGGGAAGTGTAAAAAGCTAGAAAGCAGAAAGAGAAATTGATTGACAGGTGCAACAGCTGCAAAAATGTAGAGAAATAATGGAATTTCTTAACTCGGGGTGACCAGTCAAATATGCCTAAAAAATGAGCTGGCTTGTAACTACTGGAAGAAGCCTGATTAGTTTAGTAGGGGCTGTTTAAAACTTGAAAAAGAAAAGGAAGCTTTAAAAAAGTAAGCAACTGTGTATTCCCTCAGTACCTCAGTACCATACCATGATAGTGCTCTGGGGCTCAGCCCCCAATACTGTTTAAATCCAGAATCTATAACAGGACTAGAGCCCTCTGTTCAAGATTTCATTCAATAAGATTTAATGAGACCGTGCACCAGTATTAATAATGCTCTTGTTTCCATATAAAGAAACCAAACACTGAAGGATGAAGATTTGTACGCAATTGTAGGGCTATAAACAGGCCCGCTATTGTAAGGTACCTTGTAGTCCCTAATTTTAACATATTGATGAACCATATGCTTTACATTTATAGAGCTCTGCAACACCTTCTTCCGCATTTCTGTTCACAAGAATGGCCAATTTTTCATCCTTTTTAAAGCCTGGGGAAATCACCAATAGACTCAGACTGTTCTCCTAGGAGAAAACTGTATATAATTTCCACAGGTGTTGAGTTCAGATTTGGCCCCATTTCAGTTTCAATATGGACCAGTGTTATCACAGTACTTATATGACTGCCTAGTTTATGCCAATTCCATACAAACTAATGTTGAAGACAACATCCTGTTTTTGCAATACTTGGCCACGAGGAGGCACAAGACCGCGATGGGGAAAGGTGCACAATATGTGAGGAATGGAAGCCAAGTTTACCTGCAGCATGAATAACAGACGCCAGGAAACACAGTCCACCTTTGCACCACAGGTCTACAAGTCCAACAGTGCCATCAGGACTCAAACTGCCAAGGTGTCAAATCCTGCATACAGGTTTAGTCTCTCGTTGAGAAGCCAAACCAACCAGAGGATGGAAGCGGAAACGTAGATACTCTCCCAACAGATACTGATCTTGGATGATTGACCAGAATTCTCCCTTAGACGCATGACTGACCTACAAGCACCATTTAATTGTATTTTGTATGTTAAAATTGTTTATCACTTTGTTGATTTACATCAATTAAGTGTAGCATTAGGTGGCTATGTGTTAATTGCCTTTTATTTATTAGAAGGATAAGATACTTGGAACAAAAATACTTTTGTCCAACTATCACAATCTGTAGTGAGGACTGGTGATTTGCAAAGGGTCGACACCTCTTGAACACACAGACTGGTGTGCTTCTTTCATGTGGGTTTTGTTGCTTGATGGTCACTTGTTTATCTTTAAGTCTTTAAGACCCTAGAAGTTATATCTTTTGATAGCTGGCCACCATCAGCTGTCTTCACCACATTATGCACTCATTTGTCTTCAGTGTCTCGTCAAGAAGGTGAGTATCATGGAATGCCAGTTTAATAGAACGAAGTGTCCTTGCATTGAGTGAGTACTTGAGTAGAGATGCAATGTCCATCTGCTAGCTTAACACTAACCTATAAATATATGTACATAGATGTATTTTCCCATCACATATAAATATATTTATGTATGCATATACCAGTATTTAGACTCTATAAATGCACTCTGCTTCCTAGTTCTTTCTTCTATTTTCTTTCACTTTCCTCTTGTCCCACTATCATACTCAGCCTTCATTTTGGTTTCAGTAATTCCTCTCAGTTACATTGCCCTTGAACAAGTCCTGTCAGGCCAGATACACCCGCCTCACCTCCGATTTTGGGTCACTTGTTAGGGAATATCTTTCTTAAAATGAAGAATACACATTTGATAAAGGACAGATACTACTAATATGCTTCCTTTTTTATTTGTTGGACAAATGCAGGCCCTCCTGACTGTTTTTACTATAAACTTGGACCAGCTAGACCAGAGGATAAACCTGGTACAGATAGGAACCAGAAGCATAGTGAAACCAGGACCAATGATCCCTTCAGGACTAGTGGTGAGAGTGGCGATACTGGGATGGTGGGGGGAAGGTAGGGTAGAAAGGAGGAACCGATTATAAATATCTACATATAACCTCTCCCCTGGGGTATAGACAACAGGAAGTGGTTGAAGGGAGACATCATGCAGTGTAAGATATAACAAGGTAATAATAAATTTATATTATTTAAATATTATATATTTGATATATAAATATTTATATATTAATTCTATATATTAATATAGATTTATATTCATAATAAATTTATATTGTTAAAATTTATAAATTATCAAGGGTACATGAGGAAGGGGGGTGGGGGAGGAGGGGGAAATTGAGGAGCTGATACCAAGGGCTTAAATAGAAAACAAATGTTTAGAGAATGGTGAGGACAACAAATATATAAATGTGCTTGGCATACAATGGATGGATGGATGGATGGATTGTGATAGGAGTTGTATGAACCCCAAATAAAATGATTTTTTTAATTATTTGAAAAGCAATCACATGATTCACTAGTTGTGAAAGAGGGGGTGAAAGAGTTAGCCTGCTGTTGATCAAAATACTAGAAATGTAACATAATTTAAGATTTAGTTTATTAAAAATACAAAATATAATAGCTCCTCTCTTATAGTAAAAAAAGATCCTCTTAAACCTAATTAGTAGGTATAATTTAAGTCAGTCCATACAAATAAATGATGAATCATGAGGTCTCAGGGGATAGTAGTCTGAGAAGGTGATCTGACAACCTCTGGGAAAATGTAGAGACCAATGAGTGATGTGACAAAACTCTGGAGAAATGTAGATCTGAATTGTGTCCTTCAGAACTGTTTCTTTTGTCACAGTGGTTGAGGCCAGGTGATTGCAAAACCTCCCAACTGCTTCCTGTGGTCATTGGAAAACCTGCTTTTGTCACAGACATTAGGGTCTATAACTTGCTTGATTCTCACTCAATTTTGAAGCAATTGAGAAGTAGCAAAGCCCACTGAGTTTCTCAAATGAACCTGGTCTCTGCCTTGGGCTAAAACAGTAGCAGGCAATCTTCAATCCTTGGTCCTGACAATGAGTTTTAGCAAAATTATGGGAAGGAAAAATTTTTAACTTGTAATTTTTTTTTTTAGACATCACTGCTCGCTGGTAGAAGTGGAAGGCTCAGTCTTGCTGCTGCTGGATTTGAACTGCCAAGTCAGTCGGCTGCAGTCCCGCACTCAACCACTATGCCACCGGGGCTCAGCCTATTAGCTTGTAATTTTTATAGATGCATATAATCAAGAACCAATGATATTGAAACAAGAAGTTCAAGATACCCTGAAGGTTTTAGTTAGAAGGAGAACAAGAA
>PVJH01030350.1:0-24912 GCA_004026705.1 Nesogale talazaci
TCTATGCCATCCTCAGAGTTGTTTCTGGACCGGAGTTCATTGCTGCTGCTATGGTGTCAATCCATTGTACTGAGGCCTTTCTTCTGTGAGGGGCCTTGCCTCTTCAAGAAGCATGGTGTCCTTCCCCTGGGACTCATCTCTCCTGACAATGGGGTCAAGGTAGATATGAGAATATTTTGCCACTGGCTCCTCTAAGGACCACTCTAGCTATACGTCGTTCAAGATGTCTGTTTGTCCTTTCAGCAGTCCAGAGATATGTGCAATATTCTCCATCACCACAATTCAAATGAATTGGCTTTTTTTGTTTGTTATTATTTAAAGAAAGAGGTCTGTTATTATTTATTGGCTTTTAATCAATCATAGAACAAAGGAAAATGAAAGAAGAGCTCTTAGATCAGATGTTATAACACTAAGGGCCTAAGAAACCTTCAATGAAAGAAGGATGTGATTTAATTCATACCCACTACTAAAGTCAAGACTTAATTCCATCTAATCCTGTCCATTATAACAAAGATCTTTCTCCAAAATGGGATTATAGTCTTAGGCAGTAGGTCCAGAATGAGCAGATGTCACCTAAAGAATTATGGCTAAAAAGGAAATAAGTAATTAAGAAGTAGAGTATATTTTCAGTCTCTGTGTATAAATACTATTTGACATTTAGTAACATAGTTTATTCTTCTGAGATTATAAATATAAAAAATTATTAGATAACATGAAAAATAAACCACAAGAATTGGGACATTTCACCTCAATAAAATTTGGTATACTATTTAGTCCACTTATTATGAACATTGCAATAAAAATCCATACTGTTGTTTTCCATACTGTTTTCTTGATAGTATTATAATATCTCTGATAGTTTTTAATTTTCAAACAGCTTTAAATGACATTTGATTGAAATCTACAAAGGGAAAGAGACCAAAAATTGTATTTCTAACCCTCAATTGATACCAAAGTTGGATGTTGAACATTGTCTTGTTCAAAGTTGGATGTTGAACATTGTGCACTCTGTTCTGGCCATGGACTGACTATTCCCCCAGGATTATGAACACGTGGGAACAACTATTCACAGTGATTAGTAGACCCTAGGAACCTCAGTTCCATTACCCTGAGACCGGAAGCACTACAAAACGCTCTGAAACTGAAAACACTAGATGGTTCTGGGTAGAGTGGGGGGAATAGGGAATAAACCCAAGAAACCAGGAAGAACACCAGCCATGCTGGTCAGATATAGACTGGTGGAAGCTCCAAGATCATGGTCCTGGGTCACCCTTCATGTCTGGAGCTGAACACATCCCTAGAGCTCCATTTTCAGCCAAAAAAAAAAAAAAAAAGGTCCATGTGACAAACAATAGCACTATTAAGGCAGATACATCTGGAATAAATGAATGAAATGGGCAGCATTTACCTAAGGACAAAACTCAGAACTGTTAGGAAAAATGAAGATTGAAAACAGGAAAAACAAGGGGTAGGTAAGATGGGCAATATTTTATTTAGGGAACTGCAATGAATAAAATTAAACATGTGTATGAATTGTTGAATGCAAAACTAGGAATAAGCTCTGTAAACTTTCAACTAATTCGCAATTAAAACTTATTGCTTCAGGTCCATATGATTTCATAGCTGTTTCTTTTATTATTCAAAAAGAATGTGATATTCTCTAACGTTCCTCAGAGTATTGAAAGGAATGAGATCATCTAAATGCTCTTTTTTTTTTAGCATCACTGCCCTCTGGTGGTGGAAGTAGGAGGCCCAGCCTTTGCTCCTGTGGAGCTGAAATTGAACCTCCTTTCCAGTGAGCTGCAGTCCCGTGCACAACTTCTATACCACCGGGGCTCAGCCCCATCTAAATGCTCTTTAAGGAAAAAATGGTCATGTTAAAGAAGAAACAAGGCAGAACTTCCCTCCTCACCCCAAATATCTCTATTTTATATGAGAATCATTGAAAATTTTGAGTTAACTATTGATGGATAAAAATTGTAGTTCCTGCTGCAAAAAATTAAATAAACAGCAAATGAATTTCTTGCCCAAAAAGGCAAATATAGGTTAATTTTATAAAATGTATTTTTGTATCTTTATGTATTATAAAAAACACACTATTCATATTATTGATATAAACATTGCCTTAAAGCTACCTTTATTAACCAAAGTAAATAACAACAGACAGACTACAATTTTGTGTGATGCAGCTACTAATGTATGCACAAATAAATGTGATGTTGATTCAAGAATAAATGATGAAAATTGAAATGAGCAGTGCTATTTTGAAGGAGACATTATTTAGACATATTTAAAGGAGACATCAGCAATAAGAAAAATAACATGATTCTATAGGCTTTTTAAAATGTTGAATTCATTAAAAATGTGCTGATAAATAGTCTATGATATACTAAGGAATGAAAAGGGGAGGGGAGGTAGTAAACAACTGACCTGTGATCACATCATACTCCTAATAAATATAGAAGAACACAGATCAAAATAGCATTTAAAAACTTCAGGCTTGAACATCAATAGCCATTGAGATAACAAGAGGAAGACAGAGAGAGTTGTGAAGTGAATTTCTCAGGAAAATTACATGGTAGTGGCCTGTTTTTTATGGCTTATTTTAATATTCAATACTAGTATTATAAGAATATAAGATGTATATAAGAAAATTTATACCTTTAAAAACCAAAGTGGGTCAAAATTAAACTCAAGTTTTTTGAGACCATTAGAATCTTAGCACTGATTTGGAAACACTGTATTTTTCCCACCATAACTGTGCTGTACATTTTAGTGATAGGAATGACTCTTGCTTTATATAGACATATATTTATTCATATATGTACATGCATGCACACACTCACACATGTAGAAGAAGAGGGAAAGAACTCTAGACTATGAGATAATTTAAATAGAATACTCCTTTTTCAATTATGCCGTGATACTTCTTAGTCTGTATTAAATAGTTAAACTGTGTAACTCCTTAAATTTGATCTCACAATATTTATAATTTGAAAACACCTAAATGAATAAAAACTGAATTTATTCAGCATGTCCTTTCTTCACATGCAAGTGCTCGGACAAAGTCATCAGTCAGCAAACTGTGTTTTGGGGATGGAATGTAATTCAACTGTGAAGCCGTGTAAAAGGAAGAACAGAAATCATAGTCTGCTGCATCTGTATTAGAATTGTTCTTATTAAATATCCATTGTCTATTTGCATATTAATTTCAGGGGGTAGAATAAATTAAATTTTGATATTTTAATACTCATCCATTAGCAACATCTGAATTAGTTGTTAGTAGAGCAATTAAAATATGCAAATTATTAAAAACATAAATTTGGTCATCGATTAATTTAATATATCAGCAAATAAAATATTACACTCACATTTCCTTACTTCCTCCATTTTTTAAATTTCTTCCTTCATGTCAAATTATTCTTCAAACTGATTTTTATAAACCTTAATCTGCATCCATAGGGCTTTTTTAGCTATTAAGCAGAGAGGATCACCATTATAATCTTCTTGAGAGTTCCGGTCATTCAGTAAGAGGTTTGCTCTCTCTTGTGTTCACTAGTAATTTTTTTTTTTAAGTTCGAGTACTTATACTGTATCTCTTTACATCTGGAAAGGGTCAGTTAAGCCTATAAGTTTTTTACTCTAAACTTGTTTATATACATATACATATCAATTTAGGTCTGAATTTCTTATTCGTTTAGCTCCTATTTGCATATGAATACAATCAGCTTCGCAAAAATCTGACTTATGGTGAGTCTATATTTCTCAGACAAGAACTGTGAATTGTAAGATAGTCCATGACTATTTCAAGAGGCAAAAAAAAAAAAAAAACCACCACATTTGGTAAAAGATGGATCTAGTAGATAGAGCAAATAAAATGTTCTATTTACGTGTCTGATTCCTCCATTTTCCAGAACTTTTTGAATGGCTGAACACTTACCTTTTCAAATGAAGCACTTAACTATTTGTGCTAGCTAGGAACTCCTAAAGAAATACTACCGCATTTAAGTACACATGCACCATAGTGTAGCAGCATCCATTTCATATTACTGACATTAATTTTGTATTCTCAGTGCATCTAGCTCCATTTTGAGTGAAGGGACTGAGGTTTTCAATGTGTGGCAAAGCTCAAGTTGGTGCTTTGTGAAGTTTTCTTTTTCTGATTGTTCCCCTAGGCAAATTCCTGAAGAGTGTCAACTTATCTTAGTGTAAAAGACACAGAATCATTTGGTTTGTTTTTGTTTTGGGGGTGGGCATAACTGCCATCTGGTGAGAGTAGGAGACCCAGCCTTGCTCATGGGGAGCTGCTGCTGGATTTGAACCACCAACCCAATGGACTGCAGTCCCGACACAAACACTACACCACCAGGGCTCAGCCCTTCAGACTCTTAACAATACTTAACTCACACTCCTCCTTAGAAAAACAAATAAAGCTTAAGATTACCAAATTAAAATGACTCTATGGAGCTAGACTTCTCTTTCCAATTGTATACATTTGTATAAATTAATATAAATTCAATATTTCTTTAATTCCACAAAAATGGAAGCAATTGTAATATGTATTGCACTAGAAAACAAGGGAATCAAATAAAATTGTAAATTGATTTAGCATTGAACTTAGAAATCAATAGATGCTTAATGAATCACATTTATCCTTTTCAGAATTAATGATGCACACATTTTATTTTTTAGATGCTCTCACTCGCTGTTGTAGAAAAGTCTAGGTTGCAGATAAAGTCAAAATGCAAGGCAGACATGTGAGACTTTCTGTTCTAATAAAGTGTTCCAGTCTCGCCAGTTCCCATGCTGCCGTATAAGGTAGCTTTGAGTTGAAATGGACTGAATTGCAAGAAGATTGGGTGTTTTGTGTTCAGTTTTTATACAACCTTTTCAGTTTGGACTCTTACTGAAAAAATATTATTTAATGATAAGCACAAAGTAAAATAAAATAGGAACCTCAAAATTCCTAGAACTGTTGACACTTTATCTAAGGTTTCCTAGGCAACCAGAAAATGTCACTTAAAAGATTGCTTTCTAAAAGAAGAACATGGGTGTTGATTATTAGTACTCATTTCAGCAAGCATTTTTTGTATTATAACCATTAGTTTTGTGCAAGCATTTGTTTCCTCTAAAAACATCTTTTTTGCTTCTTGAAAAACAGCTGTGCTAACCACAATATCATCAACACCTTGCCTTATTCTGCATTTTTTAAGCTCTCTTTTGTGATCGCCATTAAAACTAACCAGTGAATGATTCTACTGTAATCTACTTTCTGTTGTGATGCACTTATTTTTCACCTATAAAACTTCCCGCCTTGAGGTGCATCCCTGAAATCACTACGCTGTCACTAATGTAAATGAACGGTTCCCACCCAGAAGTCTCTCTCATGATAAACAAAAGCTCTGGATCACCAGGTAAGAGCTCAGGTCTACAAGGCTTTTCCCCCTTTTTGAAAACTGACCAGACATCTGGTAGACTTTAAGTAATTGATAATTACTAAAGTGACTTGAATAAACATAAGGAAAATGCTGGACTTAGTTTGGGCCATCACAATAACAAAATATTTATACTGTGAAGTCAATTCCTACTTATTAGCAACCCTATAGGAAGGAGTACGATTGCCCTGGGGCTTTTGAAGACTGTAAATCTCTGCATAAAGGAACCCTGATGGTATAGTGGATTAACATCTGGGCTGTCAATAGATTCAGTCTCAGAAGACAAAAGGGGGTCTTTCTACCCTGCTCTATGAGGTCGTTAAGAGTTGGGAGTGGAATTGACGGCCACGAGTTTTGCTTGAGGAATCTTGGCAGGAACAGAAAGCATCATCTTTCACCCAGGTAGACTTAGTTACTTATCTTGTGGTTAGCAGCCCAAGGGATGACCTACTATGTCACCAGGGATATTAGTATACTTTAATTTTAATTGTTCTATTTTACTACAGAATTGAAATACAGATATAAATTCACCACCATCATACCTCAATCCAATGATTAAATATTGTGAAGAGTTATCATCTTTAGATTATTATCATAATTAACCTATTGTAAAGGAGCTTCTATGGCAGAAGAATATCTTCCTGATGTTGCTTCCTTAGATGAATCAAAAAATTAGTCTGATACAATTTTTAAAAAATAAATAACAACAGCATCCACTGTACTCAGATATTTTAGATTTTTTTTTTTTACATCCAAAGGGCAACTTTACTGGGAGACTTCACAGTAAATTGGATTTAGACTAAGACATTTTTACCTATTATTTGAAATCTAAGAACTTTCTTTTATTCATAAGTTGCATGGCGATGTTTCATTAGTGTGGAGTAGCAAGCTTTATTTGGTAAGATTTTACTACTGGATCAATGAATGAGCAAATTAAGGGCTAAAATATTTGGGGAGGGTATCATATCCTTTATTACCCTATTCTGTATGAAAGAAACCAGAAGCTTTTATTATGTTCATACATGTGGACCATACTACCACTTTTGGAGGATTGATTACTGTTAAATAGATTTAAAAACTCACGTAGAGCTGTCTCATAGAAGCCCTCACCCAGATAATCACAAATAATAGATGAACAGGGAGGGAAGTGGTATCTATACTTGATGAAGGCCTCATTGATACTTCCTGGCTTCAGATTTTAATGCAACTAAAAAGGAAATTATTTCTAGAAATGTCAGAATATATTTATATAATTATGCATTATATATAATAAAAATAATTATATAAAACCTGGGTGTGTTAGTCCGGGTAGACTAGAGGAACAAATTTCAGAGACACGCATATGGATACAAAGAATGGGTTTATATTCAAGAGGAACAAGACATTGAGAAAAACATCCCAGCCCAGTCCAGCTGAAAGTCACAAGTCTGATATTAACCCATATGCCCGAAATCAGTCCATAAAGTCTTCCTCTGACTCACGAAGTCACAGGTCAGTGGCTACAGAGTCCTGGCACCAACAGGGGTCTCCCCATGTCTCCTCGCTTCCAGGGCTCAGGGTCCATTAACAGCATCCCGTGGTGGCAGAAGCAACTCATCGCTGGAAGAAGCCTCCATGTGGCTGCCCCAACCTCAGAGGTCCGGCTCCATCAGGGCAAAGCCGTGTGGTCTCTCCGTCGGCTACTCCAGCCTCCCGGATGCCGCCATCCTGTGTTGTCTGTGATTAATCATCTCGGAGACTAACTCCCAACAACTGGGTAAGATAGTTTCTCATCTTCACGAGGGAAATATCGCGAGATTTCCCTGGAGTCTCAGGTCAAAGCCATACCACACGGAGGCCTCATTGGCTACTCAATGGCTATCTCCAGATTAACAGGCTAGACTCCACCCCTACATTTCCGTCATAAAATTAACATAAGCACATGACTGCCACACGGGGCAACATTTTCTGATAACTTCCAGACTCACTCACAATCTCCTATCAGTATCTGACTTAGCTCAAAATGGAAACAACTGTTCAGAGCTCTTATATTGACCTAATACATGGATATTGGAAATCCCACCACACCTGTGGATTCATGCAAGATTCACCATGGTAGTTATTGAGCTTCCCTCTAGCACCCCCAGCACTCATGGTAAAAACTAACTTAAAACTCTTATAAACTCGGTAGATTAAAGAGAATGGACATGTGAGTACCTCAGGTATGAAAATGATCATTAAAAATTCAAGCTATCCATTCATTTCATCCATAAGCAGCAAAGAAATAAGGTTCACCGTGTGCTGACCTTAGCCATTTTAGATTGCCCTGGTCTAGGGCTATGTCAGCTGCTCAGCCCCTAGGGGGTTCACTCATTTCCTTTTTACCTTTCATTTACTGCCCAAAAAGACAGCTGTTTTGTATGCAATAAAGATGACTCTCAGGCAAAGTTCCTTAAGCCATGTATAATAATCCTGTACAATCTGTCTATGATTATAATTTCAATTTGGGAGGGAATTCTCTGCTATACTAATAGGCAGGATTAAGGTGGGATTAGGTCTTCACCTCAATAGTAGATAAGAACATTGCATCCTTGGTTTTGTGAAAGATAGAAACCCCACCTTCTTCAATGCCATCTCTTGGTGGGTAGAAACCATATCAAAGAACGAGAGAGAGAGAGAGAGAGAGAGAGAGAGAGAGAGAGAGAGACAGGGACAGAGAAGTCCCAGGTCCACTTGAAGTAGAGTTCACTTGAGATTGCTCTCTGAAAAGGTAGAGGTTCAGACCAGAGGTAGCACAGGCCATGCGAGGCAGACGTGAGATGCCAGGCAAGACCAGAAGATAGGTATGCTGAGGCTGGGGAATTGTAAGAAAGAGTAGCTGGCTTGCTTTCTAGCTCATGCAGACAGAAACCAAAGGACCCTGTTGCTGAAGAATGGAGTGAGAAATGGCTACTCGCTAGAAGTGTTGCTGTAATCCAATGACTGGATCCTTAATGCTTTCTGATCCTGGTTTGTGGTAATCTGTTAACACCCCTACTTAAACCAAAAGGTCTAATACACAAGTCAATTCTGACTCATCCGACTAAGCCTTTAATTATGAGTATTATCTGTGAGCTCTGTGTAGCCAATGTAATAAATGAGGGAACCCGGCATAGATGCAGAGAGCCATGGGAGGAGTTGTTGGTGTGAGACTAGGTAAGGAAAGATGAAATGTGAGACTAGGTAAGGCAAGAGGAAGAGTGGCAGCATGCCAGAGCCCTCCTTCATGGAAATAAGGAAGCCCGAGAAGATGAGATGTGGCCCCTCCCAGCGTGTTTTCCTCGCTATTGTGAAATAGGCATGGGTGGCATCCAGCCTCCACTGACTTCACTAGGAGGGAGTTGAAATCGACATCCGCCCAAGGCCAGTTTCGAGTAGGCAAAGGTAAGACATGCTTTCACCCTCCAAACTGGTTTGCCAATTGTGGCACCAACTATGCCTCTCTCATGACACTCACAGTTTCTGTTAGGTCTGGAAAGTTCATTGCCATGCCCACACAGAACTCAAAGAACAATACTCTGGACTGGGTGGTTTATAAGGAGATTCAACAGGTTGAAATCCAGAGTCAGAAATGCACAGAATACAGTCAGCAGTAACCTCAGTGATGCTTATCAGCATGCCCTTTTATGATGCTCAGTCTCTCAGCCATGTAGCTTATTGGCCTATACCTTGTTTGGACAAATGTTTTAAAGCTCTTCCAGTTCTACTGATTAATACCCAAAGGCACTCTTCAGCAAATGCCTCAGTCTGAAGGTTCTCAGCAATAGCATCAGGGGCAGCAACATACCTGCCCTGATTAAGTTCTTGAACATACCACACAAGCAAGACTCTTGTATAAAGACACTAAGCTTTCTCCCTCTATGGATCAGGAAGCTAATGCAGCACTCTGACTTCTGCTCTGGGTTTTGGTTCTACTGTGCTCCTTAGTTAATCTATTTGTGTCTCTCTGACTCACAGTTTCTGTCACCTGGATCTTGGAGGTTCACCAGGCAGGAATCGTATAGTCCACAGGACCCCACCATGCCACCAAGACAAAATAGACTACTCCCCAATTAGAATCTCAAGTTTTACAATCGCAATGAACTCTGTTATACTGACTCACAAATGTATAGCATCTTTTCCTCTCACTTTCTTTTTCCTAGATCTATCAGAAAAAGCTATAGTAAATCCAATTGGCTGAGCTCCACCATGTTGCTTGGCAGACATTACAAAAGAATACAGCTAGAGGAATCCTGTTACCTTGACTGCACCATAGCTTTCATTGATGTTTCAAATGCTACCTTTTCTACAAAGCTTAACCTAAATAGACTCAAAAATAAGATTTGTCTCTCTTTGAGTAATCCATAAGATATATCATCTATCGCTTCTGGAAATTTCCTTTCTTATTCATTAAAATGGATCTTAAGATAATTGCACAGTTCTTAAGATAATTGCACAGTCCTTTGGATTCCTGACTGACACTTGTGGTTCAGCTGAGCTATTTTCTGAAAGGTTGCCAGTCAAAAGCTTCCAGGAGCACTAGGAAGGAAACCTGATGGACCACTTACACGCTTTAACCCAGGTATGGTGGCACTATGAGTTGAAATCGATGAAACTGCAATAAATGTAGTTTGTTCAAATGATTGTATCAATATGGATGGGATGAAGAGTATAGTTTCAAATGCCAACAGAAATCTTCAGCACTGGCTGAACCCTGGTAGCGTAGTGGTTGTGTGCGGGACTGCGGCCCACTGGGATGGAGGTTCAATTCCAGCTCCACAGGAGCAAAGGCTGGGCCTCCTACTTCCACCACCAGAGGACAGTTATGCGCCCCCCCCCAAAAAAAAAAAAAACAACAACCAGAAATCTGCAGCACAGCAACTCAACCTCCTTGGATCAATAGAAAATTACTTAAAACTGCTCTCAAGGTTTAATTTCTTCATTTGGAAAACAAGAGTAACAATAGCTTCTGAAAGATGCTTTGTAGTAATTAAATGATGCAATCTATGTCAAACACTTAATAGAGTTTCTGGCACAATAGAAATTTGTTCTTGTTCTTGATATTTTCACAGAAAATTGTGCAAAAATAATTGTTTAATTCTAATTCAATTTCTCATTGGGAACTCACCTATTTCACTTTTATTGAGAACATGAAAGAGAAAATTTTATTTAGAATATGTGAGCATACAAAATTAAAAGCCAACATTAATGATATACTAGATCATACTCATCATTCTATTAAACATTAAACAAAAATCTCCAAACATGTTGCCACTTCTCTGCCCTAAAATTCAAGCCTGGTGTAACTGACTTTATGTTTCTCTCATATTCTGGGCAGGCTGTATGCAGTTCCTTTCAACTTAGCAGTTCCACAACATTATGTTTCATTACACACTATGATGTGTCAAATAGGAAAACACTTCACTAACTTGCTGATGAAAATTTAACGTGTCACTTATATACCTATTTCTAGTTCTTAAAATGGTTTCTCAGGCTGAAATAACATGGAAAATAAATTTGATATAGCTATGTACCTTGAAGAACAAAAAGCAAAACAAAACAAAATTAGGTGTATAAAGGGAAAAGAATGGCTATTCAGAACCATTATAGATGTTTGAAAGCTATATGTCTTCATTTGTAAAAGAAATGACTGTATAGATGACTCCCTAACTAGTGTGATTTAAGGGGCATGAGAAGAAAAGAAGAAGAAAGAACATCTTGCTTAGGAACTGACATTAATAAGCATTTCAAGACTGTGACCTTTCAGAAACAAATTGGACATTTTTCATAGGCTCCTCTGGGGCATCTCAACCTGACAACTTTTAGGTTACTAGTTGGACATGTTAAGAATAAGCTTGACATTTTGTCATTCAATTCTGACTGGAGTAGCCAATATTAAAACATGCCAGTTAGGCAATTTTATTTATGAGTACATGTGGAGGGAACTGGGAAGAGAAGTAATATTAGTATAATATGTGAGACCATGATGTGGACCCACATTGCTTTCCTCTGGCTTCAGTAGAAAGGAGAATCCAACTCCACATCTGCCCAAAGATAATGTCTACGAGGCAGAGATCAGATGCCCTTGAACACTCTCCAACCTCCTTTATCCAATTCTAACACTGTCTTCCCACAACACTGGGCTTCTCTACTGAATTTTATACAGTTTTAGAATGCCACAGAGAACACACAGACAATGCTCACTATTATGGAGACGTAGCTTGATAAAGTCCCAGAGCAGCACAAACCAGGAAGATCTCTGACAAGATGGATTGACACAGTGCTTGCGATGATGATTTC
The DNA here is from genome assembly GCA_004026705.1 of Nesogale talazaci. NCBI lineage: Eukaryota > Metazoa > Chordata > Mammalia > Afrosoricida > Tenrecidae > Nesogale > Nesogale talazaci. Next base: position 11,733 of record PVJH01030350.1, read on the forward strand.
ATGCATAAAAACAATTGTGAAGATGGCACAGAACCAGGCAGTGTTCTATTCTGTTGTGCATAGGGTCGCTATGAGTCAGAACTGGATGCCTAACAAAAGGAGCGAAATCAACGGGTTACCAATAGTATTTGTTTTAGCCACAACCTCACGTCTTCACAAAAATGCAAGCAACATGCCTCTTTGAACCCAACGCATTCAGCCAGTCAGTTCCTTGGTTTCTATGTTGTTCCATGGGCAGAGCAGTCTAGCTTTCTGCCTGCTGGTGTTGGTGAGCTCCTTGTGTTCAACTCATGACCTCTAGTGTTTTTGCCGCCACTAATTATTCATGTAGAGATCTCAAGTGCAGATTTTTTTCCCTTGAGGACTGGGTATTCCCTGTTGCTGCTTCTTACATAGATCACTTTTATACCCAGCATAAATGCAAAATGATCCATTCTTGGGTCATCATTCTGTATCTTACTTACATACTTCTTGCCCATCACTGGGTGAAAGTCATAAAACTTATGGGTAGAAGAGCCACACCAAACCATTTCATTTCATTACAGTAAATAAAAAAATATTACTTCAAAGTCATGGAAATATTCATTAAAGCAAACTATCAATAAGTGAAACTATTATTCTTCTATGTATCCTTCATCTCCATCTGCATACTTTTGAAGTTGGTGTTTCCCCACAGTGTCCTCAGAAATTCTTAATTCTGGTTTGCACTACATCAAACAACAGCATTGTTATCCTTGAAAGACATAAATAGCATTTTTTTTAATTTTGGAAAAACAGTGAAGTCTGAAGGATATGTTTAGGGCAAAGTTTAGATGAGATCACGTTTTCCAATGTAATTTTCATTGAACTGCCCTCGCTACTCTTAAAAAATGATCAGGTTCATTTTCATGACGGGAAAAGCATTGCAAAGTTCGATTTTCCTACCCTTTTCCTCACCAATGCACTTTTTATTGTTCTTCTAATCCTTAAAAAAATTGCCATCATCTTCAGAAATAATCTTTCTTCCTTGAATTTAACTGTCCTGCAGATCCCTTCAGAAGCCACTATCTTAATTGGATTTTTTAGATACCTTAAGAATCTTAGGACAAGGGGATTACTTAGAGAATTTTCAGACATTCACCAATGGCATGCATGTTTAAACACGTTTTATTTGGAATAGACTTGTGAATTATTAAAATAAAACCTTGTGGCAATGCTGTTTGGTCTCATGCTAACATTGTTGTATGTCAGGAGTTAATCATTGAACACGTACATTTTAATATTGTTAGCTATCATCAAATTGGCTCCAACATATGGCTAAGCCAAGTGCACTAGAACATTGACTGACCCTACACCATCTTCCTAATGCTTGCCGTGCTTCGTTCTTTTGTTGTCACCATTGTGTACTTCTATGGTTAAAAAACTGAGGGACTCTTCTCCCAACATTCTATTGTACAAGATTTAGCTTTGATCCACAGGATTTTTTTTGGTTAATTTTCAAAAGTAGAAATACCTTTATTCTAGGCTGAACCCTGGTGGCGTAGTGGTTGTGTGCGGGACCGCGGCCCAGAGAGTTGGCAGTTTAAATCCGGAAGTTACTCTCCAGGAGCAAGACTGGGCTTACTACTCACACCAGTGCAGTGATGCCTGCCCCTCCACCCCAAAATACCTAAATTGTCATAGTCTTGGAGTTCCTCAGAATTCTGTATATTGTGGCTTTCTTGCTTATATTTAGAGTTCAAGTGTCACAGGGTCACATGTTACAGGGTGCAATTTCTTTAGAGTAACTCTTGGCTGCTACCTCTGCACATTATCAACCTTGTCTTTCTTGGTGTGGCAATGTGGGATCCAACTTCCAATTATTGTTCATATCCTCCTCTGAACCTGACTTGTATTTTTGATGTACTCCTGAAAGATGCGTTCCTTAAGTCGTAGGTTCCCATAGTTTAACAAAGGAAGACCTATCCTCTATAGTAGATTTTATCCTGTCACATCCCTCTTTGTATTTTGAGACATATCTTTAAAAGTTTCTTTTTGATGATGAATGCCATGTCATTTCTATTCAATGTACTATTTCTGGACTAGTAAGTCATATAATTGGTCACCTTTAAATGGCCAATACCATTCTATTCATCTCCTCCAAAGTATTTGTATATATTATCAATGATATCGTTCGGTATTTTCTACATGTTATGTGTCCTTTTCTTTGTACTGGACACACAATATGCATGCCTTTTAGACAGCAAGTAGCCATCTTCTAAATGACATCAGTATTTTCAACATTATATCTGTGTTTTGAAACATTTCATTTGATAACTTGTCAGTTTCTGGAGCCTTGTTTATTGCTAGTGGCTCAAGGAAAGTTAGGATATGTTCTGTGAAATTGTTCACTAATGATCATAAGCTTTCTCCTAAAATGCTTGAACACCATCTCATTATTTTTTGTATAGTGATTGCATGTGTTACTTCAGTCCTTTTTGATTATTTTTTCATTTGTATCATTTTTTTCATTTCTGCTACAAAATCCTTTAATATTTCAAATCAAGATGTGCTTTCTTATTGTGTTAGTCCATGTAGACTAGAGGAACAAATTTCAGACACATGCATATAAATATAAGGAAAGGGTTTATATACAAAAGAAATGTGACCCTAAGAAGGCATCTCAATCCAGTCCAGTGCAAAGTCATAAGTCCAATAATAATCCATATGCCCGAAATCAGTCTATAAAGTCTGCTTCCGACTCAGGAAGTCACAGGTCAGTGGGTGCAGAATTCTGGTGCTGGCAGGGGTCTCCCCATGGCTCCTCGCTTCCAGGGCTCAGGTCCATCAGCAGCATGCCACTCCAGCTTCAGAGGTCTGTCTTCATCAGGGCAAAGCCATGTGGTCTCTCCACCGGCTACTCAGCCTCCCAGCCACCACCATTCTGTTTTGCCTTTGGTTAATCATCTCTCTAACTAACTCCCAACAACTGGGGAAGATAGCTTCTGATCTTCACGAGGGAAATACCGTGAGATTTCCCAGGAGTCCCAGGAGAAAGCCATGCCCATAGAGAGGCCTCATCGGCTACTCAATGGCTATCTCCAGATTAACAGGCCAGACTCCACCCCTACATTTCAATCATAAAATTAACATAAGCACATGACTGTCACACTTATGAAATAGGGTAAATATACAACTAAAGAAGCCATTTATAAGCAGAGACATAACTCTGAAAACTAACATGTGCATAATCTATGCCAGGATGTATCAATTTCCTTTTACACACATGTGAAAACTGGACAGTGAATAAATAAGACCAAAGAAGAATTGAGATCTGTGAATTGTGATGCTGGTGAAGAACATTGGCTACTGTGTGGAAATGAAGAAATTCAAACATCTGTCTTGGAAGAATACAGTCAGAATATTCTCTAGAATTGAGGATGATAACGTTTGTCCCTTGGGCGTGTGAGTAGAAAGGCCCAATACCCAGAGCATATCCCACTTGGCAGCAAGTCATTTGAAAGTCTCCCATGACCTGGATTGCTAGAGAGGCCGCAATCATGGACTTGACTATAGTAATGATTGTAAAAAGTGTCTAAGACTGAGCAGTGTTTCAGGATTGTACACAGTGTTGCTAGGAATTGAAATTGACTCACTGACAATAAATACCTAATTGTACATATATATTTAGTTGCTTATAAATATAAGTATTCAGTTATATTTCAGGGGTAGTCTATATACATTGAGCATATTTTCAGCAGGCATAGAAGACATTGTAGCTCTGTCTGCACAGATTATTAAAACATTGCTGGCAATGTGGCGGGGTACACAATCCAAAGAATACAGAACTTGTATAAAGTTTTCTCTTCAATATTAAGTTACCCTGTTTGACTAGACAGTCTATTTTCCTCTCCTGCTTTTAATATCTTGCAGTTAGTATGTTAATTGAGCTATAAAACCTATTGATTTAATGAATCTTGTTAGATACTTTTTATAGTCAATGCAGGCAGGACTTTCATTTCTTAATTGATTCATTCATTTAGCACTTCATTCTCTATTTAGCTCCACAGATGTCATAGGGACATCGTATGAAAGAAAGAATTTTCTCACCTTACTTTTGTCCTTTCATTTTAAAGACACATTGAGACACCTGCCCCATAGGGATTTTCAGATCACATGTCTTTTCTATTCTCCCCCTCAGACCCTTTTCTCCTTGCAGCAAACTTTCTCCTTTGTGATGAAAGCTGCCAGGGATAAACTAACTTCTGTCCATTTTTGTTTACATAAGTGTAAAAAATTGATTGAAAATGTCAGTTTTATTACAATAATTGCCATCTAATTTGATTTGACCCTTGTGAAATACGACAATAATATTTAAATATGCAACTTGGCAGTCAAGCAAGTCTTGCAGAGATTGATTGTTTAGTCCTTGTTGATTGACGTTGGCCACATCACTTACAAATGTGTTTCTCCTAGGACTGCAATTAGTTAGTCAGAACTTATTGTATGTGTTCTAACTTTCTGTGGGTGCAGTTTCTTAAACCTAAAAGTTGAATGTATAGGATCTTTCTTGTTCAAATAATATTTTTTCTTCTTTTCCTACAAATATCCTCCTTTTTCCCTGTTCCTTAACAGTTAATTAAAGATATATAGAACTTTCTAATGTATGCTATTTTTAATAAAATATGTAAACTCACTTGCAAATCTTTTCCTTAGCTCTAAGCAGGTATTGTCAAAATTATAACCAAAGCAATATTCTCATTTTCCCTTGACTCTGTTATTATATTTCATGGCATCTTGTTAATCAGACTGTGTGTTGCTTCTATGCTGCTGTGATGTTAGAAGATTCATCACCACCATTTCAGATAGGAACAGGGTCACTAAAATTGAGCAAGTTTTAGCAGAGCTTCCATCCTAAAGATAGACTGGAAAAAGAAGAGAGTGTGCATATCTGAGTAATCAGCCTCTAAAAATGTTAAGGAAGCAGAGGAGCATTCTCAGGTGGATTGAAAATCGTATGCATAATGATAAAACATTGTCAATGTGGTGCTGGAAGATGAACAACTGAGGTGGATAAATACTCATAATATGACTGAAGAACTACTTTCTCAAAGTAAAGCCAACAATAATGACAAAGATGGAGTAAAACATTCAAAATCTTCATTTACTGGCGAGTGAGACTCAAAATGATTGGCAGAAGTAGAAAACATTGATTCATAATTGGCTCATGAAATGCAATAAGTATGCATGTAGGTTCCTGGAAGAAACCAAAATTGAAAGGGAAAAGCTAAACACAAATGAAAGGCACTAATGAGCTAACATGGAAATGGATTGGCTATTTGAGTCGGGCAGTCATATGGCTTACTTTGTCTTAAGTGAAAAATTCAAGAGGAATTATATTTGTAAAAAAAAGTATTTCTAAAACTATCTAAGAAAATAATGGTGGCAATATTTATACAAATTTGCTTGATATAATTGATGTATGAATTGTTATAAGAGCTGTGAAAATCCTTTAATTAAAAATATACATCTGTAAGTACAATCCTACCTGCTGTAGGATAATATTAACTCTATGAAGGGAAATTCACTTAGTACACTATTATTAAAAATTGTACTGACCACTAAACCTATGTCACACTTGAAGAATTCTACCAATTTCTTCAGTCTGAAATGGATCAGCAGGTCAAACTTCAATGATAATTGCTACAGTTTTTAATTCAAAAGTTGGAAACAAAGTTTGAAGCAAAGGGAGTGGAAAACATGACTGTTGTGATAGAAATGAAAGCTGAGATTTCATGATAAAATTGTGCAAGAACAAAAATTTCTTCATAGGAGACACTCATTTTCCACAACTTAAATTGCAGCTTTATCCATGGACTTTACCATATGGAATATCCAGGAACCCTTCTAATCGTTTCTGTGGTAAGAGACAATGAAACACAGCCCAAAGGAAGATGGACATCTCTGGAAAACAGAAATTAAGTAAATGAAAGTCCTAAATCTTCTAGAACCAAAATATGGCCTGAGTCTATCCCGTTTGAAGTGGAGAACATCTCAAGAACATTATTTGACTCTGAACAATAATGACATGACACATTTTGAGCTGTGAATGATATCCAGAAGATCTTACATGAAGAAAAGTAAAACAAGTGTCAGTAATAAGAAAGGAAAGGGAGACAAGATAAATGTGGAGGTCAGAAAAGACTCTTAAACTTACCCTAACTCACAGAGTCAGTGGCTAAGACAAGTGGAAGAAATTATGTGTTAAACGAGCTGAACGAAAATATTGAAAAGCAACTCCAAACAACAACGTCATAAATATGTCTAAAGACCTGCAGTTAAAAAAACTGGAAAGGAAGAAATTGATCAGCATATATCAAGCAAAAATAACCTAAATTAAAAAAAAATCCTTTACTTATAGGATTGAATGATTTTATGGACAAAATCTTAGAGAACACAGGAAGCACCATAAGAAGAAGAAATACACAATTACCATAGCAAAAAGAACTTTAACCATTTCACAAGGTAAGATATGATCAAAACCCAATGGACTGAAAAAGAAGTCCAAGCTGTACTGAAAAGCATTAATGAAAACTAAGGCATTAGGTGTTGACAAAATATCAATTTATGTGTTTTAAACAGCTCCAACAGTACACAAAGCACTCATTGACTCAGGAAATTTAGGAAGATAGCTATCAGGAAAACTTACTAAAAGAGGTCTATATTTCAGCTAATTCCAAAGATAAGTGATCCAAGGAAATTCAGAAATTATTGAACAAGGGCATTATTATCACAGTCAAGGAAAATGTTGCTGAGATAATTCAGCAATGTTTGCAGTTTTAGATTGAGCAGAAATCGCCAGAAATTCAATCAGGATTCAGAAATGCAAATGGAACTATGGATGACAGTCCAGACATTCTGACCGTGGTTGAAAATGAGAGAAAAAAGCATACTAGAAAACTTTTTTACTTGTTTCTTGTGGATCTTCAGAAACACTTCACTTTGTGGATTATCTTAAACTGTGGGTAGCATTTAGAGGAATGGAAAATGCAGAAAACTTCTTTGAGGTTGTACGAAACAAGTTTGTGGACCAAATGGCAATGATTTGATCAGAACATGGGAATACAAGCTGGTTTAACACAAGGAAAGGTATGGGTCAGATCTTATCCTTTCACTCTATATATTCAATCTCTTTGTTGGGAAATAGTCCCAAGTATGTGAACTATATTAAGAAGAACATGGCATCTGGTTTAGAAGAAAATTTCCTGACAATGTCAATATGTAAATGACACAACCTTGCTTTCCAAAAGTGAGGCTTTGAAGTATTTTTTGATGAAGGTCAAGGATCCCAGTCTTCAGTTGACAAGTATTTCCTATTGATTGCATCCAAAATTAATGCTTATAGATGAGCCGGTCAAGAATTGAAATGAATAGGGTTAGACTTGGGGGGAAAATAAGTGAAATGACATATTGCATTGGGTATATCTGCACAAGATCTCTTTAAAAAGTCAAAGAATAAAAATATCTTTATAAGGACTAATATTTGTCTGGCCTAAATCATGGTATTTTCTATCACCTAACATGCAAGTGAGATTTGGACATTGAGTTGGGTTAATCAAAGGTGAATCCTGCATTTCAGCTATGATACTTACAGAACATATTATAAGTCCCACAGCCTGCCAATAGAACAAAAGAAAAATGTTTGGGAAGAAGTTCAGTCTAAATATTCCCCAGAAATAGAATGGAAAGACACTAACATGCCCATTGGATATGCTGTAACAAGAGACTCGTCCTTTAAATGGATGCCATGATTGGTCAAGTATAAGGGCAACAAGAATGAGGAATGCCATGCCAGTGATGGACGGCCACAGTGACTATAAGTATAAGCTTGGGCATAACCACAATTGTGAGGATGGTGAGGAGTGAGCTGAGCTTCCCTGCTGTTTTGCATAATGCCACTGTGAGTTGGAAACAACTGTAATGTTGCTAAAAACAACATTGCACTTCAAATGAGTTCAAGCCCCTTTTCCAGTTTGTTAGAATACCATAGTAGATGTGTGGTCTACATCTGCCTTACATCTTCAGTTTTAATCAAGCAATTGTCATTCAGGTCAAAGATTTAAATATCTTCTACAAGTCAAAGTCCTTTAAAATTAAATTTTTTTCTCCTGTTCTGGAGACAGTGTTCACTCAAATATTTACTCCTTCTCCTCTAGCACACTGTAATTGTGCACAAGCAAGCATACACAAATTTAAGTCAAAAATAATTTTTCTATGGTTTCACTTCTTATGGACATGGGTTTATTCCCAACAAGACATGATAAAAAATAACCCTGGAATCAATGGATGACTGAATGATAATTCCCATTAAAATGTTTATCTCAGTCTTGGTAGAGTACCTTAAAAAAATCCCAAAGGGTCAAATAAAAAGAGTGGCTTTCAAAGGGACATAATCATAAGATAATGAGAGAGTTCAGATCAAGAATTTATGGAAGCTGATTCTTTTATTTGGTATTTGAAAGGGGCAGTCTCAATTGACACTCTCAAAGAACGAGGGATCTGGTGTCAATTATCAAAGAACAAAAAATCATATCATTTGTGGCCACCTTCCTGATATGATCGCTGAAGACAAGTGTGTGCATAAGCAAATATGGTGAAGAAAGCTGATGGTGCCTGGTCATCAAAAGATATAGCATCTGGAGTCTTAAAGACTGAAGGATAAACAAGCAGCCATATAGCCCAGGAGCAACACATCCCACATCGAAGAAGCACACCAACCTGTGTGGTCATGAGATAGCAAAGGAATCAGTTAGCAGGCTTCAAAGAACTTTAAAACATTGAGAGGGAGTACAGATTGGGAGCCCAAATCCTATATGTAGGTAACGGATCATCCCATTACAGAATGGTCACGGGGAGGAGAACCTATTAGGGTTCAGTGTAGCAATGATGAAACATATAACTTTCTCCTAATTCTTCAATGCTTCCTAACACCCTACCCCCATAATGATTCCAATATTACCTTACAAATACAGGTAGACCAGAGGTTGTACACTGGTACAGATAGGAACCAGAAACATGGGGAATCCAGGACAGATGATCCCCTCAGGACCAGTAGTGAAAGTAGCAGTACCAGGAGGATGGTGGAAAGAAGGTAAAGTAGAAAGGGGGAACCAATTATAAGGATCTACTTATAACCTGCTTCCTGGGGTACAGGCAACAGGGTGGTGGGTGGAGCAAGACATCAGATGGTAAGGTTTCATGAAGGAAGGGGTAGCAGGGAGGGAGAGGAAAATGAGAGCTGATACTAAGGGCTTAAGTGGAAAGCAAATGTTTTGTGAATGATGAAGGTACCAAATGTACAAATGTACTTGACATACAATGGATGTATATATGGATTGTTATAAGAGTTATATGAGCCCCAATAAAATGATAAAAAATAAAAGAACATATGAAGATATATGAAGAAAATGGAAACCTCTTTAGAGCAAATAGCCAGAAAATTAACATGATTCTATGACAATTTCATTTGGAATTTGATGCCATCTATAATACAATCCAAGTCTTACCGCTTCAATCACCTTTCTGTCCCTAAATTTTATATAGCATTAAAGTGAACCCCTTTTGGTGGTGTAGTTTTATAGAAGAACACAGAATTATTCTTTGAAAATATTAGAGAAGTAGAAGCACTGCTTTCTGAAATATATGGATACAGATAGAGGATATGTTGAAAAAGAATAGAGAAATAATTTTGTACATATTTAACAATGAAGGCTTCTTTGATGAAGTTATAATACTTTTTATCTTGAGTTTACATATGAATCAACATATACAGAATATATATACACAAACAAAAAGAAGCAACAGGTGCTTGTCAAAATAATCTATGATCTCTTTACAAAAAGAAATCATAGAAAAATTTAAAAAATAGAATGTCTGCACAAAATTTTGAAGTGCACATACACACACACACAAGAATCTCTTTTTTCAGTCTTAGCCCTTGGTATTCTTTTCTGTGTGTGTGGTAAATATACTATCATATGTAACAGAACAACTGCTATTTTCACATGATTCAAAAGTATAATTCAGGGACATGAATCATATCCATTAGTTCATAAAAGTGTTGGCTATGTGATTTTTTGGCTTATAATTTTCTCATTTTAGGTGGGTAGTTTTAACCCTGGAATAATGTGATAATAACACCTAGATGTTGCTAAGAGTCTGCAAAGTGTCAGCCCTGCACTTGGGAGTAACACTGCTCATCCTGATTTTTCATACATTTTCATCAGTCACTTAAGTGATATAGTCAAGTTTATTCATTTGATATACCTGCAACATGATGCTATTTTTATTCCTATTTTGAACTGAAAAATCAATGTTTCTGTATCTACATTTCAATAAGTAGCTAATACTTATATCTTTCTATTATTAAGAAATTTGGGCAGTTTTTGTTCTGAAGGTAAATTTACATTCAAACTTGCTAAGTGAAAAACCTTTATATTGTGGATATTGATTCAAAAGATTGATGATTCTAAAATACCCTTCAGTACCCCAAACTTTGGGAGGAGGGACATTTGAAAAATATTTGCTATAGAACATATATTTTGCTTTTATAATCTTTCAGTTGCTCCTCGCTCATAATCTCCAATTTCACTTTTTAAAATTCTTAACAAAACAGGAAATAGTAACTCTATAAATATCAGTTCCCTTTCTAAGTCCCTAGATAAAAGTGTAGTTTTAACTGACTTATTAAATATCAATGCATTAAAATAGGCAATATCATTTCTGACCCATAACTGCATTATGTGCATCACAAGGAAATGCTGTGATGTCTTGAACCTTCCTCACAATTGTTATGCTCAAGTTCATTGCTGTGGCCACTGTGTCTATACATCTGGTCAATGACTTTCCTCTTTCTCCCTGGACTTCTACTGTACCTTCCTCAAGAATAATTGTCCCTTGACAGCATCTCCAAAGTACATGAGAAAAAATTTCTTCACCCTTGTCTCTCATGAGCATTTTGGTTGTGGAAAGTATCCATATTTGTATCTATTCCAAAGATAGATGCCCCAGCAGTATATTGAAGCTCTAGGACAATACCATTAATAAGAAAAATATATAAACAATACGTTGTTGAAGATCATCCAGCAATGACTGCAGTAATGCACTGACAAGGAGTTGCCAGTTTCACACTGGAGTCAAAAGAGAATGTGGACAAGGGGTTGCATTGCTGACATCAGATGAGTCTTGGTTAAAATCAGAGAATACAAGGAAATAAGAGAATGGTAAAAGATAGAAGTGACTTTTCAGAAAAAATAAAAAGGAGGTGAAGTCTCCAGGTCGATCATTTAGTTGAATAACAAAGAGGAATTTGACCTCCTAAGGATGATCAGAACTGCCCAGAAAAGGTCACTGTTTGTATTTCATGTTTTTACCAGTCTGGTAACTGAGATATGATTGAACAGATGAATTATCATCCCTTAAATTTTTTTCCTAAAATAATTAATGCATGGCATTTCTCTCACTTTCCTATGGATTCCAGTGAGGAAACATAAGCATATTTTAAAATAGCAACTTGCTGGCTTGAAGTTTTTAGCTAGCTTCTTCCTATTGTTCCATGATCTAATGTGGACCTTTGTGGTACTGGCAGAACATGTCACCAGCACACATATATGAGCTGAGGGGGTGCTAAATATCCCTTCTCTTATTTAAAGGAGAGCAGAATGTTCTTATGGTATACACCACTTACTTAACAACAGAAATGCTCAGAATACCAGTCAATTAGTGCGTGCTCACCATGAGTCAGGGTTCTGAATGATAGTTTAACCAGACTTCTCCTCTTGATCTATGGTGATAAGGTCAAAGTCACCTAGAACTCCATTACTAACAGGTGCATACATTTATTTTTGTGAATATTTTAATGCAAAATGATCTTAACTCTTCCTTGTTTGTGAGTGTGTGTATGTGGGTGTGTGCGTGCACACACAAACCCAGGTTTACATATACAAGTATATACACATATAGAGTCTACAGAAAGATGCACACAAGAATTGGTCAACATACTGACCTATATCTACCAACACTTATGCTCCAAACCAAAAGTTCTATCTAACACTAGCACATTTATGTTTAATTAAAATTTGGTTTTGAAAACTTTTTTAATCATAATAACTTCAATTCACCTACTGTATTCTGAAGCAAAACAAATATTAAAAACAAAAGAAATAAACAAACAGCAAAAAACACTGAAATCTTGGTTTACATATCAAAATAAATATCTTTATTTATCTTTTATGCCAATGGCCTAGATTTTGCTAAATTGAAGGCTGCATTTAAGTGTTCACTTTAAAACTCATATCTTACTAATTATTTTAGGATCATTCTCTTTTATAGCTGTTTAAATAAATATAGACCTATATATAGTTATTATTCAGGCCTGACCCAACTGTGTTCCACTCATCATCTCACTACATTGCTTTGTGGTTGACTGTGCTTATTTAATTTCACAATAACTCTATATGAATATATTCTTTTAATCAATGAACCATTCTGTTAAAATAGCTTCTCATTTAATTTAATATGCTCATTTAAACAGGAATGAATTCCTTCCTTGCCTTATACTGAGAATCTCATGTATATTTATCTATATTCAAATATAGATAATGTATGTGATATTATTAAAATGTTTATGCATTTCTTTTAAATATACAGAGGTTTGGATGTCCTACTGAATTGATGGTATTACTTATATTCACTGTTAAGTCAATAAAACAACTAACAAATCATTTTCTGCTTCACGTATTATCGCACTAACTTTCTCTTAAACTGAACATATTTCTGTCTTAAATTTTCTAGAGAGGGAATTTTCCTACAGGATAATTTATCCCTAATATATTATGTTTTTGTGCTTGAAAACTCTTAAGAGTTGTAAAAAGATGTAAATAATGGCAAAGAATAAGAAAAAGAGGAGAGAAGAAAGGAGTAAAATAAGGAAAAAGGAAGAAAATCAGAGCTGGAAGAAAGATGGAAGCAAAGAACGAAGAGGAAAGTAGAGAAAATGGGAGGGAGTATTGAAAGACCAAGCTGGAGAAAGAGGAAAATGTGAAAAGAAAACAAAGTAAAGAAGTGAAAGAATAGAGAAAAAAAAACTTCCATTCAAATTTTATGAATTATTTTTATATAAGAGATACTTAAAAGAAAAATAAAATTGTACCAATTACCTGAG
>PVJH01030351.1:0-24921 GCA_004026705.1 Nesogale talazaci
TCGAAGAATGGTGGCCATTTTGCAGCCTGCCACAGCGCACGCTCTGACCAGAACTATTCCCACACTTGCCCCAGGCAAAATATGCTCCTTCCATTCCAGGACCTCCAAGTGATCTTCCAATATCACATCAGGTTCAAAGTCTAGGATTTCATGACCTTCATCAGGCTCAGATGCAACTTGAGGGATACAATGAGTCACACGGTCATCCTTAAACACGGAAACAGTGATTCTAAATGACAGGCAAATGTTGCCAGACCTCCCTAGACTGGGAGAGGGGATAGTCCTTGGCCAAGTCTAAGGCCCCTGCCCTGAGAGCAACTTCTTAGTCATTGATCCCTGTGGCTCCACCCTTGCTCCTTTTCTTGTTCATAATTCCCCCTTTTTTAATCACCTTCTTTGGGTACTTAAAAGTGGCCTGTGTTGGAAGCTGTGTAGCATTTTGAATTATTTCTGCCCCTTTTAGTCTAAGCTAGTAGAATAGGCACACCCACCCAACCCAACTTTCTGCCTAGCGATCTCCTTAGCAAATGCAGACGTCAAGTACTTTTTCCGTCTTCTGTGTTACCAAATGGCTTTGCTTTGTTACTCTCAGATCATTTTTTCCAGACGCCAGTAACAATTGAGTCACCACATTTCCAGGCTTCACGACATTTATTGCCATCTTTCCAGACCCCACCCTCTCCCAGATCCCGAACCAGTACCATGAATGTCGGGGCTTGGGTTAAAGGCGGCATCTTACTTTCAGACAAAAACTTCTGAGTCAGGCAAGTTTTGCTGTGAAACAAACGACCCCACAACGTAGTGACTTAAAACAATAACTATCCGCGTAGCGCTTGGTTCTGCAAAATGGCAGCTTACATGGAGTTCAGGTGGGTGGTTCTTCTGGTCTAAGCTGGGTCAGTCCCTATGGTCAGACTGCCAAGTTGATGGTGCTTTGAAGATGGCCTCAGATGGATTGGCCGAGCTCTGCCCCCACATGGTGTCTCATAGTCCTGCAGGCTAGTCCGGGCTTGTTCACTTGGGCTGCTGAACAGAGCACACTACAGGGCCTCCACTGAAAATGGGCACACTGTCCTTTTTGTTGCATTTTATTCATCATAGAAAATAATAAAACCTTCCTAGATTGGAGGCAAAGGGAAGGAGCCTCCACCCCTCAGTGGAGGAACTGCGAAGTCACCCAGCATGTATAATTAGTGGGGAGATGAGAACTGTCCATTTTCACCATCACACTTCCTCAGAGGCTACCCTCATCGCAAATTTTGAGTGCATCCTTCCCTCCCGTATGCTTACATTTACATGGCATGTACAGATATTAAAATGTTTTTCTGTACGTATTTTATGTTTTTTAATGAACACACACACACACAAAGAATATTAAAAATATAAAGTCTTGGGCTGAGCTCCGGTGGCGTAACTGGTTGAGTGTGGGACTGCGGCCCACGGGTTTGGCGGTTCAAATCCAGCAGCAGCTCTCAGGAGCAGCACTGGGTAGCCCCCATCACCACCAGAGGCAGTGATGCCCGCCCAAAAAATATAAAGTCTTAATAATAAAACACTTTCTCCTTTTTTGTTTTGTGGGCATCACTGCCCCCTGGTGGGAGTAGGAAACCCAGCCTTGCTCCTGGAGAGCTGCTGCTGGATTTGAATTGCCAACCCTGTGGGCTGCAGGCCCGCACTCAACCAATATGCTCAGCCCCAAAGCACTTTCTTCTACCTGCCACTTATGGAAAGCATGCGTTGCCAGTGTATCTTACCTACCTGTGTGCCCCTCCTGACATCCCAGCCTGGACAGAGAGAGCAGTCTCCTCACTGGCCTTTCTACGTCCACCATTGCTTTCTCTAATCATCTCCACCCTCTCTGCTCAGGATCATCTTTAAAAAATCAAATCCATCCGTGTCAGGCATCTGCCGAGAATGGCCCAGTGACTTCCCATTGAACGGAGGATGCAGTTCTCATTCATTAGCAGAGTGCCTCTGAAAGGTCAGGCTTCAATTTGTAGTTCATAGCTCACTTTTCCGGGCACATGCTTTTTCTCCAAGCTTATTATCCAGTTTTGATCAAAGACTATGGCTTCCAGAGACCCTTGTACTTCCTCCCGCCTGACATAGATCTCTATTCTTTCAGACTGTTTACTTACTTACCTGGGGTTACACACCTGGTTGCTAGCGGGAACTGCAGCGGTTAGAGACCACCCAGTTCTTTGGGAGAGAAATGCATAGGTAGGAGTCCCCTTCAATAAAAATTAAAGCTTTGGCCTCACAAGATTATGAGGGGAGAGGGATGATCGGGGAGAGGAATGGATATATAACCCTGCCCAGGGGGACTAATAACAGAAATGTGGGCAAAGGGAGACAATGGACAGTATGGGATGTGAAATAATAATAATAACAATATAAAATTGATCGAGAATTTGGGAGGGTGGGGGAGGGAGGGGAGAAAAAGGAGCTTATATCAAGGGCTCAAGCAGAAAGAAAATCTTTTGGAAATGATGGTGGCAGCATATGTACAAACATGCTTGATACGACCGATCAATGGAATGCTATAAGAGCTGTAAGAGCCCCCAATAAAATGATTTTTTTAAGCTAGAAATAGAAATGTCTTCTAATCCAGCAGTCCCCCTTATAGGTATAGATCGTACAGAGAGATGAGAAGAAGGGTGGGGAGGGGAGGGGAGGTAAGGGGAGGGGAAAAGAGGAGAGGACATCTCTGGGTGCACCGCACAGCACCTGGCCCCACTGAGGCTCAGCAGGCGGCGGGATGGACAGCCAGAGTCTTGGGTGCTAGGCTCTGAACCAAGTGTGGACACAATGGCTGCCACTATGGGCTCAAAGGCAGCCACGGTGAGGGTGCTCGTCTGTGGTCCATGGGACTGTGGCTAAGAACCCATACAACACACCTGAGGACAATCAACTCTAGGAACAAAGAGAAGCTCCACCCCCAAAACCCCTGCTTTTGCTTGGGTGCAGATAAACATTCCTCTGTCCCCCATGGCTGGCTTCTCCAGGACTGGGATTTGCAAAATGAATGGGATTGCCCTCTTCCTCCCACCAGGGGGCACTAGGGGAATGTGTCAGGTTTGCCCTAAAGGTGTGCCTGGGTTAAGTCCCCACCTATTTTCAATGAGAATGTGAACTTCAAAGGTGGTGGCGGTTTGGGGCTTAGAGAAACTTCCTGCGTGAAGTCGTTTCTCCAAGTAATCACAGCTGAGGGAAATCCCTAAGAGCTCAAATCTGTGTTTTCAAAATCCTAATTCATTCTTTTTCTTGGAAGAAATACAGCCAGAATGCTGCTTCGAGGAGAGGCTATGGAGACTCGTCCTGCGGTCATGTTGTCAGGGGAGACCAGGCCCTGGAGGAAGGAGTCATGCTTGGTGAGGTAGTGGAATGGCTCTGGAAAGAGGAAGCGCTCCGAAAAAACAAAACGGGCGGACACAGTGGCCTGTGGCAGGGCTCACACATGAGAACAAGGGCCAGGCTGGCCCGGGACCCGGCTGTCTCCCTTCTGTTGTACAGAAGGTCGAGATGAGTCCAAGCAGACGCAATGGCACCTACAGCAACGTATCCATCCACCCAAAGGACGGGGCATGCCAACTTCTGTTTTAAAACATGTCACACACACACAGGCAAACCTCGCCTTTCCGTGTCTTAGAACTAAAGGCATTCGAAGCTAGAGGGCACTTTGGAACGCACCTAAAGAAGTGTTTGAAATTTAGGTGGCCATAAGAATCCTCTCAATCTGAGCCCCAGCGGCGCAGTGGTTGTGTGCGGGACTGCGACCCACAGGGTTGACAGTTCAAATCCAGCAGCAGCTCTCCAGGAGCAAGGCTGGGCCTTCTACTCCCACCAGGGCAGTGATGCGGGGGTGGGGGGGGGAAGGATCCTCTCAAATGATGTGGGGAGATTGGCACCCTCCTACCCTGTGGGTAGGAATATAGAACTGTTCAGCCATGATGGGGAAAGGGTCCATAAACAAATATAAACAGAAATAACATATGGCCCAGCAATCCCTCTCCTTGATATATCCTCCCCCAAATGCACGGTCCACAATAACAAAAAGATGACAGCAGCTGAAAGACCCATCTATGAAGGAATGGATAAATAAGTCCTGGTACATACGTACAATGGAATACCAGGTATCCCCGAAATACAATGATGAAACTAACAAACACCTCATCACCTGGAAGAATTTGGAAGACAAAGTCAGTCAAGCTCATGAAGACAAACACTACAGAGATCACTACCATAAAAGAAAGAAAAATCAAGAAAAAATAGTTTCCACACCAAAAGAAGTGGACTTTGAAAGCAATGGAGAGGGGAAGGGGAGTGGGAGGCAGGGGTGAGGGTGGAAATAGGGTGGGAGAAGAGGAGAAAAGAAAAAAAATTTAGATAAATGCCAATATAATAAGCAATAATGTGATTAGGAATATCTCACTTATAGTTGAAAATAAAAAGCTTTACCATTATTGTAAAACAGGCTCTTCCTGCATTTGGGGGGAGGGGGAAATGCCCTCCTCTGTAAAACTCTGCCTCTGTAAAATGCAGAATCGACGCCTTCCTTCTGCTGCTTGAATTCCATGAGTCTGGGTGGAGTCTGGCAATCTGTGTGGTACATACAATCACCCACCATTCCCTCCACGACTCCGCTTCACGAGCTGTGGGTGACACTCTGAGAAACATGGACCGGTTAGGTTACTCTCATTGGAATACAGAGACAGCAGTGTGTGCACAGGAGGGAGCCCCGAGGAAAGTTCTGTGCTTGTCCTCAGGAAAAACACGCTGAAGGAGAAAGGGGTATGGAGAATGCTTTGATCACATACTGTTTGACCCGCCTTCCAGCCGCACATGTGTTCCCTGTGTCTGTTTTGGCCATCAGAGATGGCTAGAATGGCAGGATGGCCACCTTGTTCTCCTTGTGCCCTGAGAAGTGGACAACTTTGCTGGAGATGGAAAGGACGAGGAATCCAAATGAGCCCAATGAGCCTCCTCCCACCAAGGTGCCAAGCATATGCCTGGTCCCCCCCCCCTCCTTGAACCTCCTCAAACCTCCAAACCTGTTGACTACCACTGAGTGATGTAAGTCACCGCCTCCATGTAAAACAGATGTGTCACTGAGTTGAGCCCTGATTGAACGCCACAGCTTCTTAAGATATAATAGAATGGTTGCTATTTTAAGGCAATAAGTTGTGGGGTAATTTGTTGCCCAGTAACAGATAATTAGGGGGAAAATCGGTATCTGGAAAGGGATGTTGCCACAACAACATACTTAGAACACCACAGTTGCTTTTTGAGCCTGGGTGGTGACACAACACTGGAAGGGCCTCCCCGGAGGACTGCTGGTAACATCAGGGAGAGCCTCTGGGAGACCGTCAATGAGGACTTGGAGGACAGAGGAAACTATGGAATGCTGAAGGAAACGGTCTCCCAACTGACATGTGGCACCACAGTTCATCAAACTAGTGTCTGTGGGTAACGTGACAATAGAAGAGGCTCTAACAATACTACAGACTCTAGCAAAAGCAGTCTCTCAGCCTCTTCCAGCGTCAATTGATAAGACACAAGAAGAAAGATAAATTTGAGGCTGAGCCCCGGTGGCATAAGTGGTTGAGTGCAGGACTGCAGCCCATTGGCTTGGCGGTTCAAATCCAGCGGCAGCTCTTAGGGAGCAAGGCTGGGTAGCTCCCATGACCACCAGAAGGCAGTGATGCAAAAAGGAAAGAAAAGAAAGAAAGAAAGAAAGGGGCTGAGCCCCGGTGGCGTAGTGGTTGTGCGCGGGACTGCGGCCCACTGGGATGGAGGTTCGATTCCAGCTCCATGGAGCAAAGGCTGGGCCTCCTACTCCCACCACCTGAGGGCTGTGATGCCCAAACCCCCCCCCAAAAAAAAAGAGAAGAAAGCAAGAGAGTATCACTTATGACCAAGACCTGACTCACTGAACATGTACAGAAGAGAGTCACCACTTTGGGTTATCCAGGAACAAAAAACATATTTGCCAAGGAATCAAAGACATCACCAGACCAACTCAGAAGACATTTGAAAGCGAGAGGTCTGAAGGAGCATAACCTTGCTAGGTAATGCATATTTATGACCATTCCTGGGAAATCTTTTACATATTCATAAGGCCCTCAGATTTTCATGTGTGCCATATAAACTCTCTCCTCTTCGGACATTTGACTTGGTGACTCCGGTCTCAGCTTGATCAACCAAAAATAGTTCCCCCTCCCCCCTTCATCTAGTCGCTGTCTTTGTTTCTCTGTGGCATCAAGCAAGACCTGGGTTGGCACCAGAGCCCACAGGGTGTGCCTCACTAAGTATACTATTGAAAGCAGGCACAAAAGCTTCTAAGAATCATACAGCTCTTAAAACACAGCACACTGATTCTCAGCCCCAGTTAGAGTGTCTTGAAAGACCCAGGAGGGTGGCTTTTGTCTAATGGAGAGGATCCCAATAAGATTCATAGGAAATCCTAAAAAAACAAATAGAGACCATTGTATCAGCAGAAGCATTGCCGGCTTGGTATACAATAATCAGACACAATACAAAAGGAGGACAAAATGCCTTGGGACTCGGGTACTCATTTCTTCTTGGGGCTGTAACAAACTACCACCGACGTACGGCTTAAACCAATACAAAGGTGTTTTCTCACACCCCTGTGGAGTTGAGAAGTCTGAGACGGGGTGCAGGGGGCTAACATGAAGGGGTCTTCAGGGATGTTCACTCTGAAGACTCTAGAGCAGGGGTTCTCAACCTTCCTCAAGCTGCGACCCTTTCATACAGTTCCTTATGTTGTGATGACCTCCAACCATAACATTATTTTCTTTTTTTTGGGGGGGGGGCATCACTGCCCTCAGGTGGTGGGAGTAGGAGGCCCAGCCTTTGCTCCTTGGAGCTGGAATCGAACCTCCATCCCAGTGGGCCGCAGTCCCGCGCACAACCACTACGCCACCGGGGCTCAGCCCCAACATTATTTTCATTACTATTCCATAACTAATTTTGCTACTGTTGTGAATTGGGCAATCCCTGTAAAAGGGAAATTGGACCCCCTCCCAAAGGGGTCGCGACCCACAGGTTGAGAACCACTGCTCTCGGAGGAAATTTGTTTCCTAGTTTTGCTTCCCGCCACCCCCACCCCCTTAATTCCTAGAGGCAGCTTCCAGTTCTTGAGTCTTGGTATCTACTTCATCTTCAACATCAACGGGGTAGCATCTTCAAATCCCCTATGACTTTGTTTCCCTTGTCATAGCTCCTCTGACTTCTTCAAGAACACTTGGATTGCCTTAGACCTACCTGGGTACTTCTCCCATCTTTCAAAATCCTTAATTTAACCACATCTCCAAAGTTCCCTTCACCCTGAAAGGTAGCACAGTCACGGGTTTGGGGCGTTAGGATGTGTCCATGTTTAAGGCCGCACCCCCCACCCCCAGCCACTGAGTCTGTTGTGCCCCATAGCAGAGCCCCGGGCGGGACTGGTATTCTGCCTAGTACACCCTTAGCTTTTTATGGGCAGGAAACAGGCCGAGAAGAGGATTTAGTTGCCAACACAGGTCCATGGTTCTTCTAATACTTCCAACACAAATATTCTAGTACTACTCACCACATGCCGTGAGGGAAAGTGTGATGGAGAGGAAATCAGAGTGCAAAGAGACAGTGTAGCCAATTATGTCTTAAAGAGCTTTCTTTTCTAAATTTTGTAAGCACACAACCATGTGAACACATTAGCAATCTTCCCCCTACTCTTTTTCTACCACGGGTCTGTTCACAGGAGGGGGTCTTCAAACTTAAACTTCAGAAGCTTTGTGGTACATCTTGCTCTGGTGGTGATCAGGAATCTAGATCCACACCTGTGTTCAATTTCCAACTCTATCTCTTACGTGCTGTATTGTGTGTGTGAGTGCGTGTGTTGCCCACGTGCATGTGTGTGTGCTTGGTGTCACAAATGGGGTTTTACAGAAGCAGGTGCTGAGGTGAAGGTTAGGGTTCCATATCTTCATTAGGGACCAATGTCTATGAAAGGGAGATGCAGTAACACAGGACAGAAGACCGGCCGGCGTTGCCTCCTGTTGAGGCTAAGGGTGGGCAGCGTCTTTACCCTCTCACATCTCTTAGCGCTCCGGGGAGATCGAGGCCATACCACACACACAATATCCCCTCGTGAACCCTGTAACTACTGAAGACGAGTACAATGACACAATCAAAGTTGCTCGTTTTAATTCAGTTTGACACCCCTGCTCTAGGACAAGACCCTTCTCTGCTTCCAGAAGGAGCTGGGGATTCTTCTGACCAGTTTCTTACAGCTGCACAGCCCCCTTGGAGGAGGCTCTGGTGGGCAGTGATGTGCTGAAGCTAGCTCACACCAGCTTGCAAAAGCTGGCTGTTGGCAGTTCTATCTGACTGCATTCAGTGATTCTCTCTCTCTCTCTCTCTCTCTCTCTCTCTCTCTCTCTCTCTCTCTCTCTCTCTCTCTCGCACACACACACACACACACACACACACACACGAGCCATCAAATCAATTCCAACTCATCTAGTGACCCTATACAGAGAGTCCAAGGTTATAAATCTACAGTGAAGTGGACAGACAGCTCATCTTTTGGAGGAGGGGCTTGTGGGTTTGAACTTCTGACTTGTGGCTAACAGCCCTTGAAGTCATCCACGGTAGGAGTATTTATACCACAGAAATTGGCAGATGCCACAAGTGTCAGCTGTCTGTCCCCTTCCTAAAAATCCATTTGAGCAGCAAGCCTTTGAATGTGTTCTACCACAGATTCACAATCAGACAAGTTCTTTGTTTTCTCTGTTTCCTCCTCCTCATTTGTAAAATGGAACCATCTGGGTCGCGTGATGACTGCATGAGCTCATATGTGGGAAATGCTTGGGAGAGTGCCTGGACCCCAGGAAACATTCAGAACCAAACGAACTCGTTGCGTCCCGTTCTAACGCACAGGGACCCTGTAGGACGGAGGACAAACCGACCCACGAGTTTCCTCAGCTGTCAACCTTTATCCTCGTTCCCTCTAGGAGCAGCTAGTGGGTTTGAACTGCTGACCTTTTGGTTAGCAACCCAATGCTTAATGCACTGTGCCACCAGGTCCCCAGGAAAATAAAGAGGAACCCTAGATAAGGGGACTTTGAGTTGGAATCCACCGGACAGCAGTGGCTGTGGGTGCCCCTGTGTTGCTAGGGTAGGGTTATTACCCTATCGAATTATCTTGAATTTCTAGAATTCAATCGTGTTTCTCCATTGCTGCCCGCTCATCCTCAGTCCCCAGCCCAAGGCCTAGGCCGTGGAGTCCATCTCCACTCCCAGTGACTGCGGTTCCAGACTCTGCCTCTTCGGGCGAGCAGCGAGAGAGCTGGGTCTCAGCGAGCTAAGCGGCAGCGTGGCCTGATGCCGGACGTGGGTCTCGTTGGGGCAGCCGGTGGCTTCCGTGGAGCGGTGCCCTGTGTGGCCGAGCAGAACTGCCCCAGGAGCTGTGGAGGCTGCCCTCCGTCCTGGAACAGACCGCCCATCTGTCGCGGGTGCCTTGCCAGGCTTCGGCACCCACCCCGCCCCTGGTCTCCCCCAGCTCCCGTGTGGACCGGGCGCAGCAGAAACACATTCCTGGGCGGTGATCTGGCAAGGCTGCGGGCCGGGGGGCAGCGGTGGGCAGGGGGGCTCAGCTGGGGGAGCGGGGCTCAGCGGGGGCGTGGCTTGGTTGGACGGGGCGGGGCTCAGAGGGGCGGGGCGGGGCGGGGCGGGGCTTCGCGCCGGCGGGACCGTCGGAGCGCACCCGGCCTCGGGGCTGCTGGCCATGGGCCCCGCGGCGCGGCTCGTGGCGCTGCTGGCGCTGCTGGCGCTCGGTCCCGGGGCTCCGGCGGGGCCCGCGGCGCGGGGGGACACCTTCTCGGCGCTGACGAGCGTGGCGCGTGCCCTGGCGCCCGAGCGGCGGCTGCTGGCTCTGCTGCGGCGGTACCTGCGCGGGGAGGAGGCGCGGCTGCGGGACCTGACCAGGTGAGGACCGCGGGGCAGGGCGACAGAGAGGCCGGAGACCCCGGGGTGCCGGGTGGGAATGCCTCCGCGACAAGGTGGAGTCCAGCTCACTGTCGTTGCGCGTGGGGCGCTGACCCACGGTGAGTCGGAGACGCGGTGGGATGGGCTGGGGGAGTCACGGAAGCCTGATGTGAATGCATCTGGACCCTGTGTAGGGCCCTAGACTTTGCGGAATGGGGGTGGGGGGGGGCGACACCCAATATCCCAGAGCCACTGGGTCTCACAGACTCCCATCGCACATGCAGAGTCTTCCCAATCCCCCATCCAGCCTTTACCGTCAGTCGATACTCTGTGGGAAAGGGTGATGGAGTAACTGAGCTGAGACAGCATATGGCCTCACAAGACACTGGGACCCCTATGGGATGCTATGTGTGCAACCGTGCAAAACCGCCAGTGACAGGCGCCGACCGCGTTGGATGGACAGCCACGCGGATGCTGAGCCCGCCGTGTTACTGCAAAATGAAGCCGGTGTTTTGTATGAGTCAGGGGAGGTTCTGGGACTTTGTAGGAAATGTCCGCTTCCTGAGGACTGGATGGCCGCGACATCGTGGATATCGTGCTATGCACGTGGAAGATGCTGAGGAACTACAGGTCCCTATAGATCATATGAGTAATCTGTTCATTCTACACAGATGTTTGAGTCCCTGCTTCCAGCCAAGCTGTGCTGTAGGCACGGGTTTCAAGGGTGCCAAGCACCAACTCTGTGCTTGGGAAGCTTGGCCTCTCTGCCGCACAATTGCTCATCAGAGATAATCATTCCCTCCCATGGTTTGCAAGTGATTCTGACCCACGATTACCCAGGTGCATCCGAGTAGAACTCTGCTAGTTTCCTGCAGCTGATTTTTCAAAGGTCGATTTCTGTGCCTTTAGGTAAATTTGAACAGCCCACCTTTTGGTTAACAGCCCAGCACTTAACTGTTTGCACCATCTTACCTTCATGTGGTAAGGGGCTCCTTCAATACTGGATACATAAATAACTGAGATGTTAAATGTGTCTATATATGCTCTTGGAAACCAAGAAACATTGTGAATATCCATTCTTGCTGCTGGAAAATACTGTGCCTGTAGCACACACAAGCCCAGCCAATATTGTGTAGTTATATTAATGAACTCTAGTGCTACACAGTGTGGGGTTACAGTGTCACAAGACTTGGTTGGACACTGGGCCAAGTAAGCATGTATAAGCTATGAAAAGTGAGTGATTCATTTACTCATACATATGAGAATGTTGTTGTGCTTTATGGGGAGCTAATACTGGGGGCCTAAGTGGAGGGAGGATGTTCCGGGGGTGATGATGGCAACAGGTGTGCAAATGCGGTATGCATACAACTGACGTATGTGTTGATCAAGATGGGAGTTGTATGAGCCCAAAGAAAATTATTTTTTTCTTAAAAAAAAAAAAGGAGAGGGAAAGAGGAGCTTATATACCAAGGGCTCAAGTG
This sequence comes from Nesogale talazaci, assembly GCA_004026705.1. Lineage (NCBI taxonomy): Eukaryota > Metazoa > Chordata > Mammalia > Afrosoricida > Tenrecidae > Nesogale > Nesogale talazaci. The sequence continues at coordinate 11,469 of PVJH01030351.1, forward strand.
GAAAGCATTTGGAAAAGAAGATGGCAACATGTGTACAAATATGCTTGATACAAATGATGTATTGAATGTTATAAGAGCTGTAAGAGCCCCCAATAAAATTACTGGAAAATGAAAAGTGAGGATTCACACACACAGTGAGAAAGAGTATATAGTGCAATGAATTGCTTTTATATGGCCTTTCTTACCATAATCTTCTGAGACCTACAAAATGATTGGGTGCAGATATGCAAATAAGGTGCTTTGGGCCCATTAAGGGAATTGGACAGCTTGCTAACATGCAAATAAAGTGCATGGATCCCTTATGGGTTGGGGCCATGCAAATAAAATATATAAAACCTTAGCAAAGGGGTCAGTTAGTTTTGGTACGCTGCTAGATTTAAGAGAATATATCTCAGAGCACCTCACTATCACCAAGCGCTAGAGAAGAACACCCCCTTTGTAGCCAGGGTTCCTGCACTAAGTACCTCCTGGATCCAAAGAGAGAGAGTGAGAGTGAGTGGGTGAGTGAATGAGTGAGTGAGTGAATTAATGGCAGAGATTGCACCAGATTCAAGGAGCATCTGCAGAACCAGAAGTCTGGTGCAAGTCAGCACGGTGGGCTTCCTAGCCCACAGAACAAGGTGGCAAAAGTCGGCATTGCTGAGGCCCAGAACAAGAGAATTAAGCACCCTTGAGCAGGGGGCTCCAGGCAGAGTGAGGTACTTCCGGACACGTGTCCTTGGAATTAGACTTTGCCTATCCTCGGCACAAGAGAACTGAGTGCCTTTGGGTAGAAGGCTTACTGGCAGTCTGGAGTCTCACCAGGCACTTACTGAGTTGTGACACTTGGCCAAGCAGGCCAGGGGCCAAAGTGAGAGACCAAGAGGCCAAGGTGCCAGAGAGAGGCCTGTTTGCAGGCACAACTGAGAAAGAGCTACCCTGATTGAAGAATTGATTTGTGGCCTGATATGTTCCTGAATTGTACCCTATTTCTTCTCTAGTAAAATAGTTGTGGACATTGTCGGTGAGTTCTGTGTAACCATTGCAGAGACTCACGGAGCCCAGCAGAGCAGTAGAAAGTCCTGGGAGAGGGATGGATCGGTGTCAGAATTGGTCAAGGTTGGAGGGTGATGGTCCAGTTGACATGGATTTTACAGGCATCAGCCTCGGGCTGCTGATCCCAATGCCGATTCGCATACATTTCCTTTCACAAACTTGGTTTAATATTTGGGAGACTCCTTCTGGTCCCTAGTTTATGCTCTAGAGCCTAGTGAAATGTTTGCCTTCTGAAAAGGGGATTTTGGCAGATCTTGCTCATTTTCCTATACTCCCAGTATGGTGATTTGATGTAATTTGAGATGCTTTTCTAAGCGCTTTGGTTCATATGCTTCACATTTCTAGCTGGAGAAGTGAAGTATTTCTTAATGCGGAAGCTGCTTTGCATTTAAGTTAATGAATGAAAATTATAGAAAGTAAAGCACATCCCGACGTGTTTTATTTGTTTGGTTTTCAGTTTAAAACCTCACCTAGCATCCACAGCCATTATTTTTGTGCTAGGAATCAGACATTTGGAACGCTTCCTAAGAACGGAGACAAAACCATTTCTGAATTCCAAAGGAGAAGCACATAAATTGAAATAGCCATGTCTTGCGGTTGGGTAGCCTTCCCAGTCTATGTCGAATACAGGCATCGGGTTACAAATTTGATGTGCAGATTCTTGAAGGAAAGATCTGATTTTCCGCTCTCAGCAGCACTTGGTAAAGTAGAATGCTGTTTAGGAAAGCCTGAGGTTTGCATCCAGCACCCAGTAACTTGGTCTCTGGAAACCAACTATTTACTCAGAGACTGGGCATATGGCCAATGCTTGGATTCCAAACCAGTCTCAGATATTAGTTGATAGGTGGTGTGTGTGTGTGTGTGTGTGTGTGTGAGAGAGAGAGAGAGAGAGAGAGAGAGAGAGAGAGAGAGAGGGAGAGAGAAACATGTCATTATCTGGACACTGGATTCAACTAATGAGCTGCAAGGGCAAACTGCTGGTCTAAACAAATGGAACCCGAAATCCAAAGTAGATGTGAAAAGAACTAGAAAGATCATGCTTTTGGGCCTGCTGGATGATTTAGGGCAGCTGTCCACCCCCATCCCCACCCTAACTCTTTGTCCTCCTCTGAGGTCTGTCCGACATCCGTCCTCCGGTGCCAGATAAAGAACTTACTCATTCAGTTGTGGTGGAGGAGTTGGGCAGAAGTGATAGAAGGTTCATGCACAAGGGCTTCCTTGAGGTCTTCTCAGAAGAACTCCCTGCCAGGAGTGGGTTCTGACTCCTAGGGAGTCTCCAGGACAAAGTAGAACTGTCTCTGTGGTTTCCCCACCATACTCATTCGGGGAGCAGAAAGCCTCGTCTTTCTTATGAGGAGCGGCTGGCGGTTTCGAACGGTGGTGAGTAACCTACGGCACGTAAGGTCTTCTGGAAGAGACCGATTCTTTCTCTCTCAAGAAGGGAGTTGGAGGTTGGGCCAGGGTGAATCTCAGCGCTTGCTGTCTGCAGCACCCCGCGCCACCGTCCCTGCCCGCTCGGTGTCGTTTGTTTCTGGACACTGACTCTTCGGCCTGGACTCCAGCCCTTGCCTCTGCGCATAGGTTTTTCATCTAGCCGTGGAATATCTTTCATTAAGTATTGCCATATGTAGCCGGAGCAGGAAAAAAAAACACACCCAAAAACCAAAAAACCCAAACTCACTTCCTAGAATCTGGTTTGGTTTCTCAACCCTAAAGAAAGTCTCAAACTGCCCTGTCATTGGGATCAGCGATAACCTGGGAATTACCAGACTTGGTCCTTCTTCCCTCTGTCCCTACCCCTCTGCTTTGCTTGAATTAAACCTCGGGCTTCTTGGAAGCGAGGCAAATCATCTTCTATTTCAAGTCCCTTTTCACAAGAAAGTCGGAGCTCAGCCTCTGCTTTCAGAGGCAAATGTCCCCTCACCTGCCACTCCCAGCACTCCCCGCTCTGCCCCTCCCACGGGGGCAGCCCTCCATTCTTGCTTGAGGACTCCCACACCCTTACATGTTCTGAAACACAGAAGCTGCGTCAGATAAAGCCACATCTTTTTTTTCTTTTTTTTTTTTTTTAGGCATCACTGCCCTGGTGGTGGAGGCCCAGCCTTTGCTCCCGTGAGCGGGAATTGAACCTCCATCCCAGTGGGCCGCAGTCCCGCGCACAACCACTACGCCACCGGGGCTCAGCCCCACATCTTTTTTTTCACATCCTTTTTCTCTCTCTTCCTTCCATTGTTGCTTTTAAAATTAATCATTTTAAAGCAAGAAGTCAGGACTCGAACTCTTCAGTCACTTAGAATATCAGTCACTGCCATCCAGTCAATGCGGATGCAGAGCGACCCTTTAAGACAGGTAGAACTGCCCTGTGAATTTCTGGATATAAACTGGCAATACAGCTCAGTCCTATCGCTCCTGTCAAGCCAAAACCCAAACCAAGTTGTTGCCAACCCAGAACAGCCCTCTGTGGGGTTTCTGAGACTCTAAATCTTTTTTTTTTCTAATCATTTTACTGGGAGCTCATAGTTATTATTAACAATCCATGATTCAATTAGATGAAGCATCATTGTCTAATTGCTGCAGCCATCATTTTCAAGACATTTTCTTTCTTTTTTTTTCATTCCCTTTCTTCTTGAACTATTTGACATCAGTTCCCCTTTATCCCCTTCTTCCTCCACCCTCCACCCCCCAGGAAATCCTTGTTATTATATTATATATTTATTTTTACTATATCTTACACCATCCAATGCACCTATTCACCTACAATCCAGTTATTCATTCCCCTCAAATGGAGTTTTGCAGTCATCATTGCTATCTGCATCATCCCCCCCCACACACCCCTTCTAACACCCTCAGGTAACCGTTACTCCCATTTCCATTTCTGATGGATTTATCTAGCTTGGATTTCATGCATTGAACAATCTTAATTATACAAATGAACACTCACAGGTCTAACAAGATTAATGAGGTAAAACTAAGACCTCAAAACTAATAGTAAGGGGAGGAAGCATTAAAGAATTAGAACCATCAAGTAGAAAGCAAATGTTTTGATAATGACGATGGCAACAACTGTACAAATGTGCTTGACACAATGGATTAATGGATGGATGGGCTGTGATAAGAGTTGTACAAACCCCCGATATAATTATTTTTAAAAAAGAACTAGAGCAGTGGTTCTCAACCTGTGGGTCTCGACCCTTTTTTTGGGGGGGGCGGGTGTCAAAGAACCCTTTCACAGGGTTTGCCTAATCAATAACAGTAGCAAAATTACAGTGATGAAGTAGCAATAAAAATAATTTTATGGTTGGGGTCACCACAACTCAAGGAACTGTACTGAAGGGTCCCAGCATTAGGAAAGCTGAGAACCACTGAGCTAGAAGCTAGTTCTGTGGTTCATCTGTACTAGACTATACCCTGGATATATCGTTCCGTCCATGTAGCCCTTGTGTGGGGAACTATCCAATTATCTTATTGATGGGTTTTGGGTCTCCACTTTGTCTATGCTCCTTCGTGTCAATTTGATTGCTTGTTTTTGAATCTCTGATATCTGTTCCCGTCAACACCTCATGATCACACAGGCTGGTGGGCTTCTTCCGTGTGGGCTTTGTTGTTTGTCTGCTAGATGTCCCCTTGTTTAACCTCATGCCTTTAAGACTCCAAAAACTAAACTTTTAATAGCTGGGCTCCGTTTCACAACTGTAAATCTTCATGAGGACAGACAGCCTCCTTTTAAATTGACTGATGGGTTTGAATCACTGACCTTGTAGTCAGGTGCCTAATGTCTAACCCACAGCATCACCAGGGCTCCTTATAAATTATGTTAGTTGGAAATGGGAGAACCTAAAAACCAGGAAAGAAAACAGCATCTTTTGTCTATAGCAATGGCTCTCAACCTTCCTAATGCCTTCACTCTTTAATACAGTTCCTCATGTTGTGGGGACCACCCCCCAACCATAAAATTACTTTCATTGCTACTTCATAACTGCCATTTTGCTTCTGTTAAGAATTGGGAAAACCCCGGAGAAAGGGTTGTTCGACCCCCAAAAGGGGTTACAACCCACAGGTTGAGAACCACTAGTCTGTAGTATCTGAGGAGAGGAATGAACTAAAAAGATGACCAATTCAGGTCCCAACATTTCTGACCTTTGTCCGTAAATGCTGCCAAACCAGAGAGGTTGCTAGACGTACGGTAGACAAATTTACCTCCTCCATCCCAGCTTACAGGCTCCTGAGTTGCTGCGTATCTGCTCCCTCCATCCCTCTCTTGGATCCATCCCTCTCTGCCCACTGTGGCCACCCTAATGCAGACCCTCATTGTCTCTGTGCACAGTTTGGAAATAGCCCCCTTACTGTTCTTTCTGCCTCCAGGCACTTCCACCTCGCAGTCATCCCCCCACCCTCTCAACACATGTATAAAGGTAAACAAATCACAGTGTTTCCCACTAGCACCATCAGGACTGATTGTGGGGGTCATAGAGTCTGTTCCAACACACACACAACAAAACAAAGCACGCCTGGCCCTGTGTCACCCACGCACCTGTTCCTGTGCCCATTGTTACAGCCACTGTGCACTCCATCTCCTCTTTTTCACTGCCCCTGTGCTTGATCCAGCATGATGTCTTCTCCAGGAACTGATCTCTCCCAAGTGTGTGAGACCAAGTCTCGCCATCTTTGCCTCTAAGGAGCACTCTGGATGCACTTCTTCCAAGATGGACTTGTCTGTCCTTTTGGCATCCAGGGTGCTTTCAATAGTCTTTGTCAGCACCGCAATTCAAACTCATTGGTTCTTCTTTGGTCTTCCTTATTCGATGTTCAACTTTGACACGCGTATGAGACCATTGAAACGACTATGACTTGGGTCAGGTTCACCTTAGTCCTCAAAGTAGCATCCTTGCTTTACAGCACTCTAGACAGGTCTTGTGCAGCAGATTGACCTACTATACTGCTCCTTCTGATCCCTGGACTGCTCTTCCCTGACTACTGATTGTGGGTCCGTGGGAGACAAAATCCTTGACAGCTTCAGCCTCTTCTCCAGTTATCATGAAGTTACCTAGTGTGAGGATTCTGTTTCCCTTTTCATTGAGTTGCAATCCTGCCTGAAGGCTGCAACCCTTGACCATCAAGTGTTTCAAGTCCGCCTCACTTTCAGAGAGCAACGTTGTGTCATCCACATCTCGCAGGTTGTTAAGAAGCCTTCCTGTAATCCTGATGCCAAATTCTTCTACCTATAGTCCATCTTATCTGCTTATTTGTTCAACACACAGAATGAATCAGTATGGCGAGAGAAGGCAAGCCTGACACACACCTTTCCTGATTGAAACCATGCAGTGTGCCCTTGTTCAGCTCGCACAATGCCTCAAGGCTCTTGGCCAGGTTCTTCATGAGAGCAATGATGTGTTCTGGAATTCCCATTCTTCTCAAAGCTATCCATAGTTTGTTATGATTCACACAGTCAAATAACTTGGCGTAATCGATAAAACGTAAGTGGACATCTTTCTGGTGTTTCCTGCTTTGAGCCAAGGTCTATCTAACATCTATCTGTCTATCCCTTGGTCCATAGCCTCTTCTGAATCAGCCTGACCCTTTGGCAGTTCCCTGTCAATGTACTGATGCAATCGTTGTTGGATGACCTTCAGCAAAATTGTACTCAAAAGTGATAGCAATCATATTATTCTATCATTTGCTAAGTCATCTTTCTTTGGAAGGGGTGAAAATATGGATCTCTCCCAGTCAGTTGGCCAGGGAGCTGTCTCCCAAATTGGCTAAGACAAGCAAATGCTTCCAGTCCTTCATCGGCTTGTTGAAACATTTTGATTGGCATTCCATCAGTTCCTAGAGCCTTCTTTTGGGCTAATGTGTTCATTGCAGCTTCAAGTTCTCCCTTCAATACCAATGTTTCTTGCACATGCTTCCCCTGAAGAAATGGTGAGATGTCACCTAGTTCTGTTTAGTACAGTGACTATGTATTCTTCCTGTCTTTTAATGATGCCTTGTATTATTTCATATTTGGCCCTTAGAATCTTCCAATATTGTAATCGAGGCTTGAATTTTTGTTTCTTGAACCCTTTCAGCTTGAGATATGCTGAACATGCTCTTCCTGCTTTGTTTGCTAAGTCTAGGACTGTGCACATTTCATGATAGTATTTAATTTGCCTTCTCCACCCGCTCTGAAGTTTTCTGTTTAGTGCTTTGACTTCATCATATCTTTCATTTGCCTTAGCTACAATTAAAAGCGAGTCTCGGGCTGAGCCTCAGTGGCGTAAGTGGTTGAGTACGCAACTGCAGCCGGCGGGCTTGGCGGTTCAAATCCAGCGGCGGCTGGGTAGTGCGCATGACCACCAGAGGCAGTGATGCCCACACAAAAAAAAAAGAAAGAAAGAAAGAAAAGCGAGTCTCAAAAAAAAAAAAAAAGAACAAGCCTCAGCTCTTCTGACATCCACACCAATCTGTTTGTTCTCTCCTGTCTTTTTCATGACTGTTCACTGGCTTCATGCATGATGCTTTGATGCCTGCCCACAGCTCATCTGTCATTTGTGGTCACGGTTTCAAATATGGTCATGAAATTCAGGTAAGATAGACTCAAAGTCATATTTTAGCTCTTTTGAACCTATTTTAATTTTCTTCTGCTTCAACCTGCACTTACATATGAGCAATGGATAATCCGGGCCACAAATCAGCTCCCATCCTGGTTTTAGCAGCTAATACTGAGCTTTTCCATCATCTCTTCCCATAGTTGTCAACGTGATCTCTTTATATTCCATCTGGAGGAGTCCATGTGTACAGTCACCTGTGTTTTTGAAAAAAAAGGTGTCTGCTATGAGCCAGTTGGTTTTGCAAAATTCTATTATGCGACCTCCAGGTTCATTTCTGTCACGAAGACCATATATTCCAACTACTGTTTGGTGTATCAGTTTGAATGATGTTTCTATTGAGAAGATTTCCTTTAGGGCAGAGAGATATCATCACATCACAGGCTGTGTTGTATTTCAAAATAGATCTTGGATTTCAAAATAGATCTTATCATCCTTTTGGGTGATAAATGCAACACCATTCCTCTTGATTGTTCCATTCCCAGCATGGGAAGCCATATGAGTTTCTGATTCAAAATGGCCGATCCCAGCCCACTTCAGCACACTAATGCCTCATAGATCGATCTTGATAGATTCCGTTTCATTTTCCATTACATACTCATAATTTTTTCTAGATTCATATGTCACACATGCCAAATTCCAATCATAAGCAGATCTTGGCAGCTGTTTCTCCGCACCTTGAGTCATGCCCCCTCCATCAACAGATCTCCCAGGCTGCCCTCCCCCAGGCTGCCCTCCCCCAGGCTGCACACCACAGTGGACTCCCCTCCCAGAAAGTAGTCCCTTCTCAGCCATGCAGTCAGTGCCTTCGGCCCGAGCAGCCCATCCTCCAGCACCGCCTCCGACAATGCTCTGCTTCCATTCAGTAGGCCTGCGGTATCTGACAATGTTCCGAAGCTGATCAGGTTTTCATGGGCATGACTCAAGGTAAGGGGAAACACCTCTTCTCCCTGGGTCCGTGACAAGATCATTCTCTCCCGTTCTTTCAGATTTTACGACAAGGTGCTTTCGTTGCATGAGGATTCCGTGCCCCCTGTGGCCAACCCTCTGCTCGCATTTACCCTCATCAAACGCCTGCAGTCAGACTGGAGGAACGTGGTGCACAGTCTGGAGGCCAGTGAGAATATCCAAGGTGACGAGGGTGGGGGCAACGGGGACGCGAGGAGCGAGATGGGATGTTACAGATGGCAGTGGCATGGCTGGATATATTTATTTCCCTAACTATGACTGGTAACAAGAACTAGGTCCCCTCGTCCATATACTTCTATATGATATTACATTGGAAAGCGTTTTTGTATCCATGATCTCTTCTGATCTTCACTCACTACAGTCCCATGAAGAAGTTCACCCCCCTTGTACATCAGTGGAAAGTTGTCTCGACACTGTGATCTTTTGGGCTTTTACTCCCCATGTGTCCTCTGCTTTCGAAATGGGTTGAGTTTAGGGACGTTAAGAGACTGAGTCATTTCCCCAGAGGGCATGACTCCTAAAGACAGATAGGCTGCTTTAACACGATGAAGTCATGCACCTTAATTTTCTTAAATCATTTTATTGCATGTCTCTAACATCTCTTATCACAGTCCATCCATCCATCCATCCATTATGTCAAGCACATTTGTACATATGTTTCTATCATCACTTTCAAAGCATTTTTTTCTACTTGAGTCCTTGATATCAGCGCCTGATTTTCCCCCCTTCCCCACCCCCTCTCCCTCATAAACCCTTGATAATTTATTAATCCCCTCCCGATGTCTTACACCAAGCACTGTTTCCCTTCACCTACTTTTCTGTTATCCATCCCCTGGAAAGGGGTTATATGTTGGTCATTGTGATCGGTTCCCCTTTTCTCCCCTCACCTTCCCACCACCCTCTTAGTGGCACCTTAATTTTCACTCTGGATAATTCAGAAAGAACAGCCATGCGTGCTCTGGGAACACAAGTGTGTTCCGGAATGCTATTGTTGCTCACGAAGTACCTAAACTGGTGACCTTGCCTTGCATAGTCTTCAGTGCTCCCCAGCAGGCTTCTGAAGGGTCGACGGATGCTTTTATGTACAGCTCTGAAGGATGGGTATGAGAAAGTGGAAGAAGACCTTCCAGCCTTCGAGGACCTCGCAGGGGCAGCAAGGGCCCTGATGCGCCTGCAGGACGTGTACATGCTCGATGTGAAGGGGCTGGCCCGCGGCGTCTTCCAGAGAGTCACCGGCTCTGCGGTCACGGACCTCTACAATCCCAGGCGGCTTTTCTCTCTCACAGCAGATGACTGCTTCCAAGTTGGCAAGGTAACACTGTCCAGCAAGAGGCTGGGCCGCTCGCTGCTCGCGTCTTTTGGAGGAATTAGCTGTGTCCCAGTGACCTTTGCCTTTTACCCATTTGCGTTACACGGTTACAACACGGTAAGCCCTGGTATGGTAGTGGAACAGGCATTGTTCATCTAATCACAAGGTCTGCGGTTTGAAACCACCAGCTCTTCCACAAGAGAAAGATGAGGCTGTCTGCGCCACTAAGTGAATTGCAGTCTTGGAAACTTGCAGGGGCAGTTAGTTCTACAGGGCTGCCTACGAATCAGAATTGACTGGATGTTTGTTTATAGATTACAACCAAGCCAGCTCAATGGTAGAAGCCTGACTTTCCATGCAGGAGAATTGGGTTCAATTCCCGGCCAATGCATCTCACGGGCAGTCACCATCCTCTGACAGTAGAGACTTGTCCGTTGTGGCTGGGACGCCGAGCAGGTCTTATTGGAGCCTCCAGGCGAAGACAGACTAGGAAAACAGGCCTGGTGATTGCTTCCGAAATCAATCTCTAGAAACTGTATGGGTCCAATAGCTTGCTCTGTGACACACGCTGTAGCTCTCCACTGACAGACAGGTGGTGCCAGACCTGAAGAACATGATCAGGAACCAACCCCAGGTCTTCCCTATGAAGGTGAGAATTCTACTACTGGACCCCTCCGCCATCCAAATGACTTGCCTGAGGTTGCACAGAGTACATCATAAAGTCATCTCCAATGTGGGTATAGCTTTGATCAGAGATTAGTTAACTACCTCATATGGGAGTTTCCTGACATGGATTTTTTTCAAATAATATTAAAGGGAATGACTGTGGGTTTTTTTTGACATGTCTTTAATTTTCTATTTCCTGTGCCAGCTCCCTACAGTTTTCATGAACAGATCTGGGGGACCTCATGAGACAACTTTGGGGGTCAGTCTCCAAATTCTGCAGAATGGTTGTCCTAAGATCTTTGTATTCCTTTCCCAGAGCTCCATCAGCAAGCTCTTGGCTAATTTAAATGTAGAGCAGTTAAAATGGTTTCTTGTACGCTTTATTAGTGAGTGCGTCCTCGAAGCAAAGTTATATACTGAAAATGTAGTAAGTCATTTCTGATAAATCCCGTGGGCCATCTTTATCTCTGTATTTCCTTATTTCATTCGAAAGAGAATATTTTGACTCTGTGAAAGACACACAAAATAGCCAGCAACTGAGACGAGATGTCTGTTCAAGTTTTGCCAGATTTGCTCCCGATGCCCTAAAAGAGGCTGCCTAAGGGTTCCGACCCCACTCCTCTTCCTTTTCCTGCTGCCCTGCACCTTGTTCTCCACCTGGCTCAGGGCACCACCATCCTGGGGCTGGCATCTCCACATCTTTTCGTACCTGGGCACATGTGCACGTGTCTGTAAATTTTGTGTGCATGTAGGAATTAGGCATTAAAAAAAGCATCATCCACATCTTTTGCAGCTTACTTTTTTAGATTTCGACATAAAACTTCCTTGGCTCCATCCCTTTTTATTGTTATTCTATAATTTGTTGAATGAATATACTGTAGTTTAGTTTTAAAGGACCCCGCTATTTTATAGGGTTTTGAAAGTATTGCAAACCGTGTTTTAATGGACATTCTTCTAACGGTGTCTTGGAACGCTGGTGGTGTAACAATTAGGGTCTGGGCTGCCACTGGCAAGCTCAGCAGTTTGAAACCGCAGGAGAATGGAAGGGCCTTTGTACTCCTGTAAAAGGTATTGGCGGGCTGAGCCCCGGTGGCGTAGCGGTTGTGCGCGGGCCTACGGCTCACTGGGATAGAGGTTCAATTCCAGCAGTGGGGCTGGACCTCCTACTCCCACCGCCGGAGAGCAGTGATGCCAAAAAGGTATTGGTGGCTGAGTCCTGGTGGCACAGTGGTTGAATGCGGGACTGCAGCCCACAGGGTTGACGGTTCAAATCCAGCAGCAGCTCTCCAGGAGCATGGCTGGGCCTTCTACTCCCACCAGAGGGCAGTGATACCCCCTCCCCAAAAGAAATAAATATATAGTCACTTAATACACACACAAAGTTAAATTTTGCTAAATGAAGATCATTTAGAAACAGTATAGAAGTACATTTATAGGGAGTTGCCAGAAATTCAAGTCAAACTCAGAAGAGGATATATGATATCATTGTTGATGTCAAATGGATCTTAATGGAGAGTAAAGAACACTAGAAAAATATTTACTTATGTTTTATCGATTATGCAAAGACATTTGACTGTGTGTATCATAACAACCGTGGACAACATTTTTCACCCCCATCACTGCCCTGGTGGGAGTAGGAAGCCCAGTCTTGCTCCTGGAGAGCTGCTGCTGAATTTGAACCGTCAACCCTGTGGGTTGGTTCACACAACCACTGCGCCACCAGGGCTCAGCTTGTAGATAACATTTTATAGAGTGGGATTTCCATGCTTAATTGTGCTTATGTACATCGACTAACAGAATAAGAAGAGAACAAGAGGACTCAGTCATTTAAAATCAGGAAAGTCATGTTTGGGGGCTGTGTTCTTTCACAATACTGTTCAGTAATGCTGAGCAAGTAATCTGAGGAACTGCATTATATAAAGAATTCAGCATCACAATTTGAGGAAGACCCATACACAACCTGCAATTATCCGAAGACACAACCTTACTTGCTGAAACCCAAGAGGATTTGAAGCAATTAGTGATGAAGATCAAGGACTACAGTCTTTGAACCAAGAAAGAGCATCATGAGAAACAGAGAAAAGATTGAACGTATCAAGGATTTCACTTTACTTGAATCCACCGTCAATGTTCATAGAAACACCAGTCAAAAAATCAGACGAGGCAACTGCAGCCCACTGGGACGGAGGTTCAATTCCAGCAGTGGGGCTGGGCCTCCTACTCCCACCACCGGAGAGCAGTGATGGCCACCCCCCCAAAAAAAAAAAATCAGAGGAGGCATTGCTTTAGACAAACCCTTGTGCTTCTATGCCTAGTATAATGCCTTGCGTATTATAGATGCTTTGCAAAGCATTCTTGAATTGAATTAAAATGTACTCGAGGGAAGACCTTATCTTTGGGTTCCAAAGGCCCTTTTTCCTCTTTGAATTGCGTTTCTTTCCCTCTCCCTGCAGACAAAGACGTGACGACCCTTCTCTGCCCTCCAGGTGGCGTATGACATGGGGGATTATTACCATGCCATCACGTGGCTGGAGGAGGCTGTCAGTCTCTTTCGAGACTCCTACGGGGAATGGAACACAGAGGACGAGGCAAGTCTAGAAGATGCCTTGGATCACTTGGCCTTTGCCTATTTCCAGGTAGGGGAGCAGATGAGGCTGGGTGTGTTCATCGTCATCAACACACCGCTTCCATCTTTACGATTTTCTAAGCACTTTCATATCTTCCATCTTCCCAACTGAGTTTTGAAAAAATGAGTTGAACAGGGCAGGTGGGTTATTTTGTGATTTTGGTATCCCATAGGAGAAAACCACATCGCCAGGAGATTTTAAAAATTCATCATAGAGCTGGGATTAGAACTCACATCCGTCAAATTTTAGCCCAACGCTCTTTG
>PVJH01030352.1:0-24903 GCA_004026705.1 Nesogale talazaci
GCTCAGGAAGACAGAGACACAGGTGTGAGCAGGATTTAATGGAATGAGAGATAGAGGCATCACGTGGAAAGAACTTAAGAATTGCTTCTACAATTTGCGTGTAAAAAGCAGGAGACATTCTTTGAGAAGAACTAGATTCTGCTAACAACCCAGAAGTGAAGTGTCTGTCTCCTTCGTCCTTTAGCTAGGTGCCAGCTCCACTATCATATGCATCTGGTGTGAGGTTAGATTCTCCAGAGAAGCATGCCCAGTAATGTTTGTATGTCTGTATTGAGAAAGAGATGAATGTCAAGACATGGCATGATAGAAGTGGGTAATTCCAGTCCCATTCAGACCCACAGATCAGGTGTAAATCGATGGCGTCTCTTGACACATGCAGCCAATGAAACAAAGCAGGGTGATGAAATGGAAGGTCACAGGCTGGTGGATGCAGAGAAAATAAACCCAAGGTCAACCAAAGGAGTCCACTTTGGGTATTCCACTTCCATCTCCAGGATCAGCAGAATGTGGGATGAACTAGAGATTCAGGAACCACATGCAGGATCCAGATCCAGAATAACTCAAAGGGGGAAGAGAGAGGCCATTTCTTCAGAGGATCTCTCTCTTAAACAAATGGTGGTGTGGGAGGAGGATTCTACTTGATTGATATGTTTGGCCCCATCTCTATCTTCACTCAAATATGCCTGTGCTTTTTGTTAGGTGGAGTCCATCGGTCATCACTCATAGGCACAGCTGAAGGAAAATAATAGTGTCCAGTTCTACACTATCTCCGAAATAGCTCTTAAGTTTTGGCCACGCTTGCAGCCCTGTGTCCATCAGTCCCATCCAGAGTCTTCCTCTCTTTCTTGGCTCCTCTACTTTACCAAGCAGCATGTCTTCTCCAGGGACTGGCCTCTCTTTACAACACATCCAAAGTACACTAGACCATGTCAAGGGATCCTTACATCTAAGGAATCTTCTGGCTCTTCTTTCAAGGCATTTATATTCATTATTTTGGCTCCGATGCCCAGTGGGTTACCCAGCCGGCTGCTAACTGCAAGGTTAATGGTTCAAAACCGCCCGTTTCTCTGCAGGAAGCCAATGAGTCTCTCTACGCCCATATAAAGCTACAGGCTGGTAAACACAGGTACAATTCCACCCCTCCTGCAGGATGACTAAGAGTAGGAACTGACTCCACAGAATTGAATCAATGTGTCCAGTTGACACACATCCCAGCAAGCATCCCACTAAGACTTCTGATCTACCCAACTGGGGGAACAGAATGAGTGCTGCTTCAGAGCTGCTACGTTTGCGACTCATGGTGAAAGCAGCAGAAACCTAACTTAAGACTCTAGGTTCAGATTAGGAAAAAAAGTAGCTGCCAAATGTATTAAGAACTGAGACGGGAAACAAAGTCCCAAATATTTTAGAGCAATACAGAAGAAGATCTTGGTGGCCTGAGGTTAGGAAAGGATATTATGAAGAGAAGCCTTAAAAAATACAAACCACACAGAAACATGGTGAGAAATTTGACGGCCTTAGAAATCTCACAAAAGCAACTCCATAAACAAGACCGAAAGGCAAGTTATACACTGTAAGGGAGATATTTTTAACATGCATTACTGAAAAGGATCATTAAATGATTACTATACAGCAAATAGAAAGAAACCAGTAAGAAGAAGTCAATCCAATCAGAGAAAAAAGAGATAAACATGTTAAAAGAGGAAATCACATAATAACCTGAAATGACTTTCCCATACATGAAAAATGCTCAATTTCACCAGTAATTCCAGAAATGCAGATTAGCTAACGTTCCATCAAATGGACAAAAATGAAAGGCTGTGGATGCAAGGCATGAGTCTGGATTTCAAATAATGGAGACTTGTATAGACTATTTGGGAGAATAAATTGCTAACACCATTTTGTAACTCAATCTGTGAATATCTAATGGTCTCTCCCATCCCAATTCCACATTATGCAACTATGTCATTTCTGGGTTAAACCCAAGAGAAAGGTCTGTGGATGCTCACACCAAGAAATGTTAGTGATGCCCCTTAGAGCTCTAAGTGTACTGGTGAACGATCTGAAACACAGACCATGATGCCCTAAGACAATGTGTGTCCTTAGAGTAGAGCAACCGCTGGTACTAGGTGTGCAAATGTTAAGGAGAGTTCAAGGTTTCTGATTTCCAAACACAGATCTTTTAGCCAGGCATAACTTTGCCTTTCTCACTTCCCAATGAACTAAAACTTGTTCAAAATGTAGCACACACAGACACAAACACACATACCTCTACCAGTATGCATCTTCCAGTGGCTCATTTTTATCTGGCAAGTACACAAATCCACAAAGAAAACAGATGAGCATAGACTTAGCCCCTGAAGAATCTCCTCTGACCATGAATTAGTGGTGTGAAGAGCCTTGCTAGCATGCAGACTGCTTTGGAAAGTGGATTGTTGCACATGCAGTTAGTTTCAGTGTCAGCACCCTTCATTCGAACCCCCTCATAATCCACTTAAATTGGTTATAGCTCTTAAAATGCTATGATTTCTTTTCAATTGAGATTTTTATCTGATGTACTTTGCTATTCTTACAAGCTGTGGTTGTTGTTATTTGTGTGTGCTTTAATGTTTTCCTCTATATGAAGTCCAGGATAGGTAAATGTATAGAGGAAGTAATTGTATTTATGGTTCCTTTGGGATATGGCAGGGAAGGCTGGAGGAAAGGAATGGGGAGCAAATAGTGATCGTTTGAGAATGAAACAATGTCTAAAACTGATTGCCTAGCTCTTCTTGGTGTGAATTAATTATTGACTTGCATGATATGTGAATTATATGTCAATAAAATGATGGTAAACTTGAGCAGATCATATATGTGTACATATATACATATATATGGAGCCCTCCTTAATGAATTGTCAGAGTACTCTCTTCCCCTATCATACACACTCTGTTCTTTTGGGCAGTCCATGTTGTTGTTTTTATTAGGTCCCTGAGGCATTCACTGATCTGTGTCAATTTCAGCACTGGCAGTGTAAGGATAGAGTCTAGCCCATCAACTTGAAGATAGCCAATGAGGCCTCTGTGTGAGCATGGCTTTCACCTGAGAATTCTGGGAAGTCTAGTGGTATTTCTGAATTGGAGGAGAGACTTGACTCTTCCTGGGAGATGCTCTACTGACAAGACAAGATGGCTGCATAGACCCTGAGTCCTAGGAACTGGAGGAGCTGGAGAAGAAGCCACACAGACTTACCCTTAGGGAACCAGAACTGTGAAGCTGGGAAAGTCACAGAGGAACCCCTGCCAGTGCTGAGATGCTTCTACAGTCATGAATACTGCTGATAAACTTGAGCCCTGGGAACAAGGAGGCATGGGGAGACTTCTGTCAGCACTGGGATGTTTCTACTGCTGCTGGATACACAAGACTATGCACCCACTGGCTTGTGATTGTCCTGATATCATTGTACATGCTTCATGAGTCAGAAGGAGACTTTATAGACTGGTATCAGACATATGGGCTAATATTGAACTTATGATATTGGATTGGACTGGGTTGGGATGCTTTCTCAATGTTCCATTCTTCTTGTATATAAACCTTTCCCTTGTATCCTTATGCATGTTTATGAATTTGTTTCTCTAGTGTACCTGGACTAACACAGTCCCATTGAGTTGAGTCAGAAGCACAGTGAATTATTTCATACTCTACATGCAATGAAATGAACACTGCCCAGCCCAGTGTCATCCACCCAATTGTTTAGCGACCTGAGCTCACTGTTGCAGCCATGATATCGAGGGTCTTTTTTCACTGACCCTTGACATCTCTAGACATGATGGCCTTCTCTAAGCACTAGTTCTTCTGGACAACATGATTGGCACACCTGAGAAGAAGGTTTAAGTCTCTGAGGTGTGGGAGGCATAAAGTCCAGTATCACAGCAGCACTGGAGCCACTGGAGCCAATTTAGCAGAGAAGTGAGACTTCCTTTTGTGGATAATCTGAAAGGAGTAAGGCTGCAGCACCTGGCCCATGAGAGGAAAGGCAATGCCACATGGCAACTTCCACCCTGACAGCTCACACATTGACAGAAAGATACTGTTATGGAGACAGATTGTTCTAAAAGTCAACCCAGAAGGAAATCTGGAGCAAACAAAATAAGTGCCTTCCTAAATGTAATTAAATCCAAAACAATCATCTGTATGTATCTTCAGGGATTATTTCATTGGCTGAAAAGACAGACATCTTGGAGTGCAAGAGCGATATAGATTCATGATCTTTACATCTACATATAGCTCCCACAGATTTTAAGTTACTTTAAATTCATCCACAGGCTAGGAAAGAAGGAAAGAAAGAGAGGGAGAGATAAAGGGAAGGAAAACGACTGAAAGAAAGAAAGAGAAAGGGAAGGAAGAATGAAAGAAAGAAAATGAAGGAAGAATGAGTGAATGAAAGAAGTAAGAAAGTAAGAAAAGGAAGGAAGGAAGGAAGAAAGAATGAATGAATGAATGAAAGAAAAGGTGTACATGGACTTCTTAAAAATTCCACTGGACATCTTTGGTCAGCTAGGTAAGCTCTTGATTGGGTCATTTCATTTCCTGACAAGATGGGACAGATGCTCTTCCCCATGTTAACCCTGCTCAGTATAGCTGAAGAGTCTGCACATGACGTGAGAAACAAGCAGGAGGAAACCCCTAGGGGTGGACAGAGAAGACTGACTGGCAGGAGAAAGGACATGAGGATGACTCCTTTGGTGTTCTTTCACGCACTACTGGAAACTTGGACAGATGGGAACACGCAAAGAGGCAGATACAAATGTCCTTGGGGTGCACCTCACTCCATGTGGGGAGGCTGGACCCCCACCCATCCCAGAGTGACCAAGAGACCCTCCATTGTTCTCCAGTTGGGGTGGTGTCAAAGGGGCTGAATGAAGAGCTGGAACTTGGACCACAGGTCAGCAGGGACCACTCCCTCCATCCAAAGGGTCCGGGGCAGTGAAGGCAGCAGTGTCTAAGCCCCACCCCCTTCACAGCACACAAGTGGGAACCAGAGAGATCCAAGGGTATGTTGGTCACCAATGAATGCTGTACTGAGACGTCTTCTCGGGAATATTCACTCAGATATCAGCCTGTTGTTTGATGTTGCTATTCTCAAATTTTTCACACATGTTGTTTATGAAACATGGGATCTACTTGAAAATGGCAGCTCAAAAGATTGGATGGGAATCTTAGGGGACAAGGAGCAAGAAGTGTATGTTAGTAGGGGAGGACGTTGTACAGGGAAGGAAGGACAGTTGTGTGATTTGCAGATTGTGACCCACATCATAGAACATGTGTGTCCGGCTTGCTGAATGTGTGTGCGCTCAGCTGTGTCCAGTTCCCAGGCTTCCACCACCACATAAACTATGTAAATAGCACCTGAAAAGACACACCTACATGTGCAATCTACATTGCCTGGGCCTGAAGCAGAAACAACACACTATCAAGTGTTTCTAAGGCATTTAAAGTAAAACAGAATCATGGCTGATGTCTTTGATTTTCTGTTCTTTTTTAAAAATAATTTTTGCTTTCTTTATTTAGAAAATCATTTTATTTGGGGTTTGTACAACTCTTATCACAATCCATACACACAACCATTATGTCAAGGACATTTGCAACTTGTTGCCTTCATCATTCTCAAAACATTAGCTTTTGAATCTAGCCCCTGATATAACTTCCTCATTCCCCCCCCCCCGCCATAACCTTCCCTCTCTCCTTCCCTCCCTTCTTCTCTCCCTCCCCCATGATAATTTATAAATCATTATTTTTCCAAGCCTTACACTGACCAATGTCTCCCCTCATCCACTTGTCTGTTGACCATTCTCCTGATAGGGGGTCATATGTACATCCTTGTGATGGATTCCCCCTTCTACTCCACCTTCCCTCAACTTCCTAGTATCACCACTGTCACCACTGGTCCTGAAGAGTTCATCTGTCCAGTGCTTTCAGTTACTATCTATACTAGTGTACATCCTCTGCTCTAGCCGGATTTGTAAGGTATAATTGGGATCGTGGGGGAGGGGGCGGCATTTAAGACCTAGAGAAAAGTTGTATGTCTCACCATTGCTACATTGCATGCTGACTGACTTGTCTCCTTCCTGTGACCCTTCCGTAAGAGGATGTCCAGTTACCTACAGATGGGCTTGAGGTTCCCACTTTGCACTCCCCCTCATTCACAACGATATTATATTTTGCTCTTTGATGCCTGATACCTGATCCCTTTGACACCTGATCAACACACAGGCTGGTGTGCTACTCCCATGTGGGCTCTGTTGCTTCTCAGTTAGATGACCCCTTGTCTACCTTCAAACCTTGAAGACCCCAGAGCCTGTAACTTCCTTCACCACATGCACTTATACACCCCTTTGTCTTCAACGATCATGGTGAGAAGGTAAGCATCATGGAATGCTAGTTTAATAGAACAAAGTTGGGCTTAGCCCCGGTGGTGTAGTGGTTCAGTGTGGGACTGCGGCCCACTGGCTTGGCGGTTCAAATCCAGCAGCAGCTCTCCAGAAGCAAGGTTGGGCCTCCCACATCCACCAGAGGACAGTGAAGCCCCCCCCCAAAAAATAGAACAAAGGGTTGTTGCATAGAGAGAGTACTTGAGTTGAGGCCCAATGTCCATCTGCTACCTTAACACTAAAAACCTATAAATATATAAAGATAGATTTATTTCCCCACCATCATATATAAATACCATGTGTTTTAGACCATAAGGTACATTGCTTCCTCCCAAAAGTGGGGTTGTGTGTCATGTTCTGTGAATTTAACCTAAGCCTCTACCCCAAGACAACATGTTTGTCTACCGATTGAGGCATAATAATGCTTTCTGTGTGTTCCTGTCTATAGACACATCACAGTAGATACAGCTGAGGAATAAATAAGGTCTTTTTCAGTGTACTTGCCTAAGCAGGGTTTAACATTGTCCACAGCTTGGGTAATAAGTCCGCACACATCTCTAGCTTTTGGCCTTGCAATAGTGCAGCTGATGAATTCACACTATAGCTACTTCCCCATCTTTTTGGCAGCTTCATCAACACCACAGTACATGTGACTGGAGAATTCTCCAGAGCAGTCTGCAGGTTGCTGGGATCCCCTTTCTGTGTCTGAATGATTGGGGTTGCTGGCTCTGGACACTGAGCTCCTGCACAACAGTACCGTCACCCCTCCTGACTGAACAGCGCTTCTCTACGCTTCTCTACTTTCAAATCCATCAGAGCCTCAACAGGAGAAAAGAACTAGCGATCTGCTCCCAGAAGTTGTTGCCTAGGACACTTATGGGGCAGTTGTGCTGTGTTCTAGACTGTCACTTAGAGTTGAACCTGTGCCAATAGCACATAGCATCAATAGGACGATGCTAAAATAATCCACATCCAGACAAACAATGTTTAGATAGTATAGGAACCACACTGCCCAGAAAGCTCATTTCATTTCATTTGGAGTTAGGGATTGTTTTAGATTCCCCCAAACTGAACAATCTAAGTCCTGAAAGAATGAATATATATTTGAGTTCAAAAATCTATAGTCATAATACATTTCTCCAGGGTAGCTATGTAAAACCAAATGCTCTAAGAGAAAACAGAGGTGCTTTGATTGTTCTTTCACTTCATCTTCAGCCCCCTGAGTAGAGTGATTCTCATGGATATTAAATTTTATTAATGGAAAACAAACACACATAAAATTCAGTGTCCATTAGGCTCACTCCATTCATTCAGCAATATTATCTGAACATAACACTGAGAACAATATTACTTACAGTGGATATCACTGTCAGCCAAACCTAATAGAAGACTTATGAAACTCTTAACGTGCTCATCAGTGTAGCAAGTGTAGTGATGAATACATAAAAACGTTTGAAGTGGCTTATCCATGCAAAAAGTTTCTGTGTCTCGGCAAACCTCATCTAACTTGGGGGTAGGTGGCGTGAGAATCAGCATCAGCATTAGCATCAGCCCA
This sequence comes from Nesogale talazaci, assembly GCA_004026705.1. Lineage (NCBI taxonomy): Eukaryota > Metazoa > Chordata > Mammalia > Afrosoricida > Tenrecidae > Nesogale > Nesogale talazaci. The sequence goes on from PVJH01030352.1 coordinate 7,966, forward strand.
CAACCTACCCTTGTGAGGCAGGCATAGCCTCCTCGCTCCAAACTTTTTGACAGTTATGACACTAGCCAGCCTCCCCCTGGGACTCACTATGTCCCTGGTGGCTTTGATAACCGACTGCAATGGTGGCCACCCAGAACTCACATGACAAACTCAGGATGATGTGATGTCTTAGAGAAGTCACAGGATCAAGATCAACTGGAAGGTGAGCTGAGGAAGTCAGGATTCAGTTCTTCAGTCGAGACCCCACTTCTCAGCTGTGATCTTATGCAGTATTCCTATAAGACCCATTTGGGGACATTTCCACACATTTCACTTTTCGGATGACTAAGGGATGCTTCCGGCGTCTTTCTCTCTGTGTGTTGTGTCCTATCAGCAAGTGAAGGCCCCCTATATGTTGTTCCATCAAGGTCATTAGGCTTGCTCTACTTTGAGTGGGCAGCTATTCTTCAATCATATTTTTAGAGCTTTCCACTCTGAGAGGCTCGCCCTCTGGCACTGTGTGCTGTAATCATCAACCACTCTGGGCTCTCTTTCCCCTGGTAGATAATTCAGGCCTTCCAGTTTTGTCATATTAAGGAGGCCACATCACTGTGCCATGTGCCCTGGACCCAAGCCCTTCTGAGGCATGAGAAGGGCGTGGTACCCAGAGAATAGATGACAGACATGTGGGGCTGCCAATAATCAAGGAATGCCAGGAGTAGAATAGCCTAGGTCATGATCCTAACTCAGACCATCCAAAAAGAGTGAGAAAATATGCTTCTGTTCTCTGCAAACTCCCACTTGATGCAGTTGTGTAATGACAGTCCTTGGTTATGGAGGTCTTGTTTCACAACATAATGGAGACCTGACTCATGGTGCCAGACTGAGAAAATACTTCTCCTGTGGGAGTGTCCCCATGTAGGATGGAGATGGCTGTTGGGATTTGACCACCTGCTTACTCGGAACCATCATCCTGGAAGGCAAAATTTCAGCTTCTCCTCCCTGGCTGGTGGCTGAAGGGACTGGCCTTAAGAAAGGATCTCACCTTCTCACAAATGGGCTGTCAGCTAACCCTTCATTTTCACAGCTGTCTAAATGCAGATGCACACATCTTACAATCTTGAATTCAAAAACTAAAAACATTTTTAAAATGTGCATTTCAATGGTGATGAATTTATTAATATCTCAATTTTTCTTTGGTGATTTGGTGTAGTTCATCTCTTGTTTCAGGTCTCATACTTGAACCCATGAAAAATAACTCTTTTATTCATTTCTGTTTAGGCATGATTATTTAAATGGAAGTGAACAGGAGATGTGAAAGACCTGATGAGGGGAAGATAACTATCCTGTGCTCCCTTCTAAAGAATGTATACATTTAAGATAATTCTGGCAGTCGTACATTGCTCTAATTGTAGAGAAAATGTGAACCTATTTTTAAGATTAATTACATTAATCTGCAGGGAGCAAAACATGATCAGAATTGGTACATGTATAAGTGGCGGTTATAATAGAGTTTTCAATTTTTCCTATTGAGAGTTGCCTCCTAAAACTAGCACGCATCTTTTCAAGCAAGCTCAGAGCTGAACAATACCTCTGAAAGTCAGCCTGCTGCTAACAGCAGCTCTTGCTGTTTTCTATGAATGGGCACTAATATTCTCGACAAAGCTAACCCTTGGAAATTAAGTATGCCTTTCATCGAAAACACACATGTGTCACAATGCTGTGCTTTTTTATGAGGTGCACTGCTAATCAAATGAAATGGCCTTCTTCTCTCGCTCAACCACAATAATTATGCCACTAAACCAAGAGACAGATGCCAAATTTAATCTCTTCAGAAAGTATCACACCGGCTACTAGAAAGGGAACTAAATTACTTACAATGGAATGCAAGGAATATATTGTGTTTTGGACGTTGATGTGTTAAATCCTGTCTTAGAACAAAGAAGGAATAAAGTCTATGAACATCTCTGTGGGAATTAGTATTATATCTTTGACTTTAAATGAGATGCCTTGCTGAGAGTCACAGTCACATGGGAAGAGCTATTCAAAACTTCTGTGTAGGAATACAATTTAGGGGAAATTACAAAGTGGCAGAAGCAGTCATATAAGGTGCTAACAAAAGAGTGGGATTTGCATGAAGCTTGGAGAGCCAATATGTGAATAGAATTAGGGGTCAAGTCTCATAAGTCCCTTATCTGCAGACCCTGCACAAGTTCTTCTGGGACATAGAGCATGAGCCATGGCACTAGACATTCGCTGGGGTTCCATTGGTGTCTGTTTGCTGCACTGATGGGCAGTGGTGCACGGCAGGTGTGGGTGTTCAGTAGGGTAGACCCTACTAGTTCTTTGAGGCTGCCTCATTTTCGTATAAGTTTTAGAATTGACTGACCCATTTCTAAATTGACCTGCCAGTATTTTGATGACAGAGACTTCATAGAATTTTTATACCTATTGGGGACCTCTTGACTTGATTTCTTTATATTCTGTGCATGCCAAGTCACAAGCATAGCACACCTCAGGTGGATCCCCTTATTTTCTTCAATTATGTTCTCCAACCTGATATTGGTCTTACAAACTTATTCTAAGATTCACTCATTAGCATTTGAATTTTCATATAAGTTTAAATAGGATCTCCACAGACCAGGGGAAAATTGGAGGAACTTAAAAAGTGAAAATGGGGAAAATATGCATGCATAATTTATGGCTATATAGACATGAACATATAGACAGGGAGCCCTGGTGGTATAGCGAACAATGTGCTGGGCTGCTAACTGACAGAGTGACCATTTAAAGCAACCAGTCACTTAGTAGGATTGTTCCCAAAGGGGAAAACAATAAAGAACAAAATAACTGAAATACATGCCCGGGAAAAAAATAAATGGCAATAATGTGGCCAATAAATACACAAAATAGTATTCAAGCTCATTTGTCTGAGCTGAAACCAAAACAAACATAGATAACCCAGACATAGATACCCCAGCACACAGATACCCCAGCACACAGTACATAGATACCCCAGATATAAATACCCCAGCACACAGGGTAGCTGCAGATCACACACGGAGATCCTTAATAGCAGGTCTTTGCCATGATGTGGTATCAGCAGGGACACCAGTCCACCATTAGGGGACTATGCTTCCACTTGGGGCACTCCTGAGCATAGAATACTAAACTTGAATACATAAACTCCTGAAGGTGCACACATACACGTGGGTGTCAACATCAAGGTCAACCTGTGCTCAAGTCCATGACCACGAACAAAGGAATTCCACAGGACCATAATTCAACATGGATCTCCTGGAAATGTCCCCATTTTGATCCTGTATGGGTTAGAGTCCAGTCCATTCATACACAGTGATTAATTATCAGCTGGAGAATATACCTCATAAGGAGGAATGCAATGGGTGCTACAAAGTACCTTAGGGCTAGTGGGAACATCCTCAGGAAGACACACTTGGAGAAGGGCTCCTCCCTATAGCGGAAGTTTTGGGTATAGGTGGGAACAGTGGCCTCTTCAGCTGTCAGGTCAACATTCCTGAAGCTGGTGGCCTGTGGTATACTCTGCTGGAGCTGGTCAAGGTGCTGAGGCTCAGGCCAAAACCTTAGAGCAGCACAAGTTGGAACACTCTGGGTGTATATTTTAGGAAACTCTACCCACCTGGAGAGAGCAGAACTGCTTCTCATGGTTTCTAACACCACTATCCACTGGGAAGGGAGAAGAAAACTTCACCTTTCTCACTTTGAGTGGCTGCCGGGATCAAACTGCTGAACTTCAGTTAGGCATTTGGCATTAACTCTTCTCATGGACACCGAGTACCACCTGCCAGCTCCTCAAGGAGAACAGACGCAGAGACTTGCCATCTTGCCGCAATGTCTTTAAAAACAGAGCATGTGCATAGACCCTGTGGGCCATGCATGATGATTAAAACTCTTCCATGTCTCTATAGAAAAAAGAAAAGGCTATCTTTGGGCTGGCAAGGATGAAGGAGACTTCTATGAACACGATAGACACAAGTTCTTATGGGAAGCCATTTGGGACATAGCACAGACCGGGTTCTGCTCTAATAATGTGGTCCACAGGTGTCTATTACTCAGAGGGGAGGGAGAGAGGAGGGATGACTATCACAGCATGCAAATACCTCCAGCATCCTAGCACTCCCATAGGCAGAGCCCTCTTGCCAGGGTGCTCTTCGATTACATGCAAGCATGCCCGGGTCATGTCTTGAGAATATAGCACCTACGTTTTTTCTCTCCTAGGATTAAATACTAATTAAATTAAACCAATTAAATGCTAATCAGACAGCCATGTCTCTCTATATGCCTAGTATCATGCACAGAGAACAGGTAAGGAGAGGTCATTAGCATCCTGCTTCCCATTGGCAGGAAGCCAAGCACTGCTGGTCACACACAAAAAAAGGTTTCAGTAAAATGTGAAGGAAGTTTAAAAAGTGGAAGATCCTGCACAGGAAATGAACCGCATCTACTGCTAACTCGGGGTAGACAAGGCTTACTGGTCTTAACGAAAAAGAGCATTTCACCTCTATGCCACGCACCAAGATCTCTAACAGCTCTGAGTTACCTCAGAGTGCAACCATCACCCTGGAGCACATAGTGTCCTTTGTATCCATTAGTAGCCCGCCTGTGCACTCAGCAGGACGTCAGACCAGGGAGTAATGAGGGAGAAGGGGGACTCGTGCAGTGGACTAGGCCCTGAAGGCAGCAATGGGGACCGACACTTTTTCACTGATGTTTGGATATCAAACTCTGTAGTGTGTGTGGAAATCTCCAAGTTCAAGAGTGTGCTTACTGCTGGGTTCAAGAGCACATGCTCAGTGCAAAGATGTGTGTGTGTGTGTGTGTGTGTGTATATCACACCTCTTGTGTCCCAACCCATATCTGTCCAATCTTCTCTCTGTGATATGTATGGTCTGATTGGCAGATTTTCTGAGTCTTGATTCATTTTGTGCTACAGGAACTCTGCTCCGATGTGTGCTGCGTGGCCTTGCCCCTTGTAGACTCTGCAGACAGTAGCAGAGACTGCTCAGGAGGCTCGCACATGCATCCTGGGGGTGTTGAAAATCTGACTATCCCGGGAATGACCTTCCATCAATGGGACATGGCTGAAGATTTCTCTCAGTTGGTCCCTGGGGGTGAGGAGGGTAAATTGAGAGCCATTTTACACCGTCCAGTGAAGAAACTCCATTAACCAACACTTCACATGGCCCCACAATTGACCTTGCTAATACATTAATATCATTCTTCTCCTTTATCTTATGCTCTCCCATCTGTCCTGATCACTAGGTTCATCTTCCAGAGGAATTGCTTGTAACACACACTTTTCTACAGCACAAAGTATACTAAAGGGTTTAACCATAGACCAGATGGATTTTTATATTACTCAGTGCACTATGTCCACAGTGAGTGTGTTTCTGGTGGGCTGGACAATTACTCAAAGGATTAATGTGGCTAACTTGGATGCAAGATCTGGCTTGAATGAAACTGGAACAGATCTTGACTTAAAGACTGTGAGGGCCAAAGTTTTGTCAGCAGCAAAAAAACTCACTGAGGAATTGTTTGTTTATTCCAAGTCTAATTAACACTGGCTAAAATGCACCTGAAAACAGGCAACTAAAAATCTACTACAAAGTCATTTGGCGTGTGTTGGAAACATCCGTAATTTGAGAAAAAGCAGAGTACCCAAATGAAGCCTGCAGTCCCTGGAGAACGTGCCACTGATTAGGTGACAGTTGAGCTAGTTTTTAAAGAAGAACAAGCTGTGGGTAACTGAACAATAGCCCCTCCTCTTTGCTTTTCTCTACTTGCCCATGTGTGTGCTCAAGTGTGTTTGTCTGTGTTTATGGTGTTGTCTATACACATGAGAATAAATTAAAAGGCATTGCCACCAAGTTAAAGCAACAGTTATCAAGCAAACGATCAACGTGTGAAGCTATAATTTCTCAACATAGACTATCTGGTTCTAGACAATTCTGCAGGAGAGGTTTGTACATCTCTGATGTTTCCTCTAAGACTATTGTGTTCTTTGATTGATATCCCATCAAGTTTTGACATTCCTGAGGAATTCCACTCCTGTTCTTTTAAAATTTTCTTTCATCTTAGGGGACAAAGGGAAGTCTGGAGAGACTTTATCAGGGTGTTAGGGATGGGATGAAAATTCTACATTAGACTGAGTATCCTAGAGTAGGAAACCCAGTGAAGTGTGTGTGTGAGCACACACACACATATAGATCTAAGAATGTATAAAGCAAACAAACAAGCTGGCTGCCATCACGTCAACACTGCCCATAGCAACCTCTGTGGGTGTCTGAGACTATGCCTATTGACTGGGGTAGATAGACCAGTCTTTCTCCCTGGAAGCTCCCTGGAACTGCCAACCATGCAGCTGGCTCATAGCCCAACTCATAACCACTAGACCACCAGGGCTCCTTGTATAGGTACTGATATAGAGCTATAGAAATATGCCCACATTTGCACCAAGAAAATGGTTCATGTGGTTGCAGAAGTGAGCAAGTTCAAGTTCAGAGAGGCTCCAAGGCCAGGAGTCAGACATCAGGCAGTGACCCTCTAACTAGCCTAGCTGTGGACACTGCTGGGCTCAATGTCAGCAGTACTACAACAACAGGCTGGTGGCTGCAGAAGGGAGTTAATTTATGTTGGCCAGACTACTGATGATTCCAGGATGAGGCAGATGGTAAGCTATTGAGACACGTTCCAAGAACTGAAAGTCTAAGAGTCAAAGGCAGATCCAGGCTCAGCAAAGAGGAAACACATCTTTCCACAGTATCTACTTATATTGGCAGCAGGGAAATCCCCCATGGAAACTTCCTTTCAATTGATTGAACCTGGGCTTGGACTGAGTAAGCGAGTTGCTTCCCACCCCAATCTTCTTAAAATTGATAGGTTGCCCACAGCAAATTCCATTGTGACTTGATTGCAATGTGTTCGATGACATAATGGGATTTGTAGGCCTCAACAGCCCCATTACTGAGGATCCTGGTCCAGCCAAGTCAACACAAACCCTAACCCTTCTCAATCCACCGTGAGTGGGTTTGGGGGCCCAGCGGGACTAGCTAGTTCTTTGTCCTACTGCAGACTCAAGTGGCCAACAGGGCCCCATCTCCCCACAAACGATCTGGGTCCTTGCAAGGCCGACGTGTATCCTGCCTCCTTGTTTGCATAGCCTCCTCTTGGGATCGATGCCTGGCTCCCTCTCCACTTTTATTTCTTACTTTTTCCCAAGAACCTGAAATTGCCTGCCAGACAGAAAGATCCCATAGACATTTGTGAGCAGGTGAATCTATCCCCACCACTGAGAAGACGAAAGGGAGTGGTCACTGAGAACAGCGAGGCTCCTATAAAATCAGGCCAGCAGAAATCAGTGAATGATACATTTTTAAGTGAAAGGAGCAATAAAATTCCTCCAAACTTGAAAGACAAGAAGAAGAATACGACTGGGGACTAGTTTCTATCAGAAATACACCTCTGCCACCTTTTCTAGTTCATTCCTGGGTACGGTTTCCAGACATATTTCAGGTGATTGTAAAGAAAGTAAAAACCCGGTGGTGTAAGTGGTTGAGTGCCGGACTGCAGCCCGTGGGCTTGGCAGTTCAAATCCAGTGGCGGCTCTCAGGAGTGGCACTGGGTAGTGCCCATGACCACCAGAGGCAGTGATGCCTCCCCCCACCCCCATAAAAAACCCAAACAAAAAATAAAGAAAGTAAAAATCCAAGTGGGACAGTGGTTAAATCACTCAACTTCTAACCAGAGGTTGAGAGTTGGAAGCCACCAGCCTCTCCATGAGGGAATAACATAGTCAGTCTCCTGCTTCTTTTAAGATCACAACCATGGAGACCCAAAGGGGCAGTTCTTTTTGGCACTGGGGTCGCTAGTTGTTGACACTGACTTAAGTCAGTGAATTTGTCTTTTCTTCTGGGAGAAGGGAGTGAGTGGTGGTGAAGGACACTGCCCCTCACTGACCACAGGAAGGGTCAGCATCGGCACATGCCTCTTAGACTCCAGGCTGAGTGGACACCTCAGAGGCAATACTTGTCCATTCCTCCCCATGGCATACAATCTTGGCTGTTTTTATTACCATTTTAGACAGGATAAAACAGAAGCGAAGAGACATTAGGGAACTTGCTGAAGTTGACGCGAAGCTCATGTGTAGCCGACACAGGGCTTCAGCCCAGATTGATTGAGCACCTGCCAAAGGGGATAAGCGGATCAAATGAAGGTAACGTTTATTTTTAGCAGAGAGACTGACGGTGACGGTAAGGATGGGCGAGGGATGGAGCACAGGGAAACAAGAATAATGAAGCTTCTGAGAGATGAAACGCATATTCTTATGATAAGAAACGATTTCACACTTTAAATAGAAGAAAGTGAATACAGTGTGTGTGACAAACAACACAATGCCCAGCAGAGATGAAATATTAAAATCTCAGACATGGTGTCTGCGGAGTGTACATCGGTGCACCTCTTACTTTCCATGTAACCTCAGTGAATTCGTTATCTTTTCTTGCATTTCAGTCCCCCTAACTGCAGCTGAATGTGTTAAATTGGCCTATTATGTATTTTGAGTGATGGTATCAGGAAGACCGAGTCCCTGGAGAAGGACAGCATGCTTGGTAAAATAGAAGGTCAGGGAAAAAGGAGAAGACCTTCACTGAAATGGACTGCAGGAACAGCCTCTCACACACCAAGCGGCCCATTTTCACGGCCATTGAACCAGTCTATGCTGTGGACGAACTTCCTCAAACTACTTATCTTACTCCAAGAAGTCTCACCCATTTTCTTATGCCAATTGGCTGATGGAGGGACCTTGTTGGCTCAAATGGTGAAGTTTGGCACTACTAACAAAAATTTTGTCAGTTGGAACCCACCAGCTATGCCATTGGAGAAAGGAGGCAGCCTGCTTCCATAAAGATTAACAGTCTCTGAAACTCTAGGGAGGCAGTTCTACTCTGTCCTATTTGGACCAGAATTGACTCAAATTTATCAGATTTGGGTTATTGGCGAGTGACAATCCCATCTTTATCATGTGCATTAATACCTAGGTCCATCTTTATCCTTCTCTTGCTTGTTTGCTCAAGTCCTACCTTTCAGGGAATCCTGTGCCTCCATTCAGAAAGAAGGGAATGTCTTGTCACCACATCTCCCCATATCCTCTGCCATCACCGTCTTGATAAAAATATTCCTGGCCTGGAATACCTCATTTTTCACCTAACAAGTTACCCACTAGTCTCCTGTAGCTTCTTCCTTTTGAATGAAGGGGTGGGGGTGGTAGAGAGAACACAATAAATGTAACCAACTTTCATTTCTCTCCTCTCTAGAAGTTATCTATGTCTTCACAATGGTTTCCAAAGTTTTTTGTTATGTCTCTTCCCTTACCTTCTATTCTGCTTCTAACCATTAACTCTGATCTATCTGTTCCAGCCCTCACTCACCTCTGAGCACACTAGATGTAACTCTTTCTTGAGGTATTTCCATAGGTCATCATTCTGTTTGATAATATCTTCTCCAGAGACCTGATGACAAACTCCACTATTTCTTCAAAATTTTCTCTTAAATGAGTCCATAATTATGTTGGCATGGGCCAGCAAATATATAAAGCAGCATTCCTGCACCTGGCACCTCTATTTACTGATTTCATCTCTCTTGTGTACAGCAAAACCACACTCTAGCATATCATTGAGTTCACTCATTTATATCCTGAATGGCTTATAATCTGTCTTTGACTATTATAGAATAAGCTTCATGGAAGAAGGAAAGCTCGCTTGCTATCATGTGGAAAGCACTTCATAAAACTTAATGAATAAATGACTAGTGTCTTTGAGTGATTTGCAGAAACAAAATCACTAGAGCATATATATCCCAAGGAAATGGATCACACATTTGTAGAGCTTGCAATTTCAAGTCTGTGGTCAGAAGTTACACTGGAAGCTTCTCACAAGTAGCAGGTGAGCCCAAAATTGGCAGGCTTGACTGCAGGTATCTAGTTGCAAAGATGGATGAATCTAAGATATAGGTGGTTCATGACTTCCAGAATTGGTAGGCAATATAGCAAGCTATTGGCTCAAATCCAAAAGTAATGAAGATCACGTGATGACTCAAATGCAGTATCCAGATCCAGCAAAGACAAGGAAGATTTTCCTGAGTATCCATACATATTGGAAGCAGACCGTAACCCTGATTAAAGTCCCTTTCAATGGATTGGCTGCTTTTAGCAGATATCTTCCTGGGCATGATTTCATTATAGTAGATTGCATCATGGGGGATAACTACATTGTAACTGTAAAACCACTGAGATTCCCACTCCAACCAAATTGACACATGGATAAATGAAAGAGCATTACATGTTTTCTGTACCTTGTAATATGTTAAACACTCTAAGGGTGGCCTTTTTTCTTTCCATACCTGTATCTATTCATCTAATAGGTTTAGTACTAAAGTAGAAGATGGACTTGGGTCTCTACTAAAGTACTCCCTTGATGGAAGGACGCTTTGTTTTATTAAACTGGCATTCCATGATACTCAGCTTCTTGATACATTTACTGAAGTAAATACGGGTCCATAAGCAAATATGGTGAAGAAACTGATGGTGTCCAGCTATCCAAAGATAGTGTCTGGGGTCTTAAAGGCTTAAAGATAAAAAGCGGCCATCTGGCTTAGAAGAAATAGAGTCTACATGGAAGAAGCACACTAGCCTGTGTGATCACAGGATGTCGATAGAATCAGGTATCAGGCATCAAAGAACAACAACAACAACAAGCATGTTATTGTGAATGAGGGGAAGTACAAAATGGAGATCCAAAGCCCATGTTTAAGCCACTGGACATCCCCTATAGAAAGGTCATGGGAAGGAGATGAACCAGTCAAAGTGCAATGTACCAATGGTGAAATATAAAGCATTGCTCTAGTTCTTTAATGATATGCCCCTCCCCCACTATCACGATACCAATTCTACTTTACAAATCCCGCTCGACCAGAGGATGTACTCTGGTACAGACGAAAGCTGAAAACATAAGAAATCCAGGACAAATGCATACTTCAGGACCAACAATGAGAGTAGAGATACCAGAAGGGTAAGGGTAAAGCGGGGGAGAAAAGGGGAACCAAGCACAATGATCTACATATAACCTCCAATCTTAGGATAGATAACAGTTAGGTGGGTGAAGGGAGACATGGACAGTGTAAGATATGACAGAATAATAATGATTTAAAAATTATTGAGGCTTCAAGAGGAGGGAGGGTGGGGACGAAGGGAAGAAAAATGAGGAGCTGATACCAAGGGCTCCAGTAGAAAGCATATGTTTTGAGAATGATGAAGGCAACAAATATAAAATGTACTTGACACAATGGAAGTATGTATGGATTATGACAAGAGTTGTATGAGCCCCCAATCAAATGAATTATAATAAAAATACTTAACAGACATAAACATATCTGCATCCAACCACAGAATCTTCCTCAATACGATCTCCACATTTTGACCTTATTTTACTGTGTCATTTCTTTTCATCTATAATGATGCTATTGCTGACAAATTTAGTTTATTCAAGCAGTCCTATAATGGGAAATTTGGGGCGTCTGAGTGGGTTTTTCATGCATCAGCTGGAAAAAGCCAATTTAGAAAGTCATCATGAAAAAAGGAGGATAAAATTCTGAATTCAAAGTCATGGGTTATGAATTCAATTATTTAGGAAAGGAAATCTTCTTATTTATGCTTCATTCTGGTTACATCATCTACTACCAGTCTTTGGTTTTATCGGCCCCCTAGTTCAGTTCCTGTCTCAACTCAAATATTTAACATTTCTCCATCAAAAAATAAAGAAACTTTAGACCTCAGGAAGAAGTAGAAGTGGATATAAGGAAAAATGAGTATATTTTACATAGATTTTTGTCTCTTTACAACCCCAACCCTCCCACCTATTGCTTGTCCCGATGTGTTGGATCTGCTGGAGCAGATACCTCAGTCCTAATGCCCTACCTGAAACCAACACATTGCTGTTTGGAGAGCCAGTTTCCATGATAGGATTGTAGTTGAGTACAACTCTCCTGTCTCATAATCCGTTACCCCTCTTACCTCCTTCCTCCTCTCAGTTTGCATATTCGGGGGATTTTACAGTTACCTGTCCAAAAGTCATTTAACTTCAATAATTTTTATCCAGCTCCTTCAAGGAGAATGGTGATTGTACACTTAAATTTTAAAATGACATCAAGGAGAGAAAGATAGCAAAAGATAAAGATTCAGTGCAGATTGAAATACGATGGCATTTAATAGGGACACAGATGTAAATGTCAAGTGGAGGATGGAGACGAACACTTAACAATATGATGTATGGGAAAAGTTAGGGAGCGAAATTCACTGCATATTCAGTAGGGCTCAAATATGGCACAGAATGGATAAAATGGAGTTTAGCCCAGCTTAAAGATGGTAATGTACAGAAGTCAAGAAGTAGCCTTTGTTGAGTCTTAGGATTTTCTTTGAGTTCACTCATTTAGGCTTTCAGAACACTGCCTGTGGATGTTTGGGACAAGTAAGGAAAATGCAGAGGATTGGGAGCTGAGTAAGGGAAACTGTAGAGACATAATTTTAAAAATAGCTAAAGAAGTGAGTAATATTTGTCGTGAAAAGAGAATAGTTTGTGAAGTCCAAGGTACTCTAGAAATATTAGAATATTTGTCACATGAGGTAACAAATAAGCAATCCCTCATGAGTGAGAAGACATATTCAAATTCAAAGCATTCAAGATAGAAAGGGGTAGAGGAGAAACAGCTTAAAAAAGGAATAAGAGGGAAAGAAAGCGTGCGTGAGAGAGAAACTCAATCTGGCCCACCAAATCTTGAGGATGACACTTCTGATTGGAGCAGCCAGTGCACAGGGAGGTCTGTAGGGCAGGCCCCAATTCCAGACTTTTTGTCCCATCCCCTGTTCACAACACCACAGGAGACATGGCATGTGAAATGTGTCTGATCTGATCCCTCCACAGTGGGAATAATCACAATGGGGAGCATAACAGATCAATAATAGGTACAAAGCCATAAAGTCCCCGAGGAATCCCCAAAAGAGACTACTGAATCAGGGGCAGTACTTGACACCTCACTGGATGAGGTTGGGGGACATCCACAAAGGTCATCAGATAGACCTGCAAGCATATATTGGCTCTTCTTTCTTCTTAAAAAAAACCCAAAAAACTAGATATCCATCTGTATAAGATGGGCAGGCTAACAATCCCGAGGAGGAAACAACAGGACCAATGGTTCCGAGGTCATGGAAGAGGAGGAGGTGCAGGTAAGGGAGATGTGAGACAATAAATTTAGGAACAGGAGAACATCAAGGGATCAAAAATTGATGGCGAGGCAGATGCAGAGTGCCTAGTGGTGTTTGACCAATTGTAATGTAGCTGAGAGGGATTCCTGAGAACCTAATGAAGGACATACAGGATGATGGGGCAGGAGGAAATGGAATAGAGGAAATGATTAGGAGGTAAAAGCTATATAGAGAGGCATAAATATAGACATGTATATAACTAAATATATTAATATATAAGTATAGGGATATACATAAATACACACACATATATGAATATGTTAAAGCAGTGAGGTAACAGACAGAATTTGGGCCCCCCTGAAATCTTCTCTGACCACAAAAACACTTTGTTCTAATAACATAGCACTGTGTGATACCTTCCTGACATTGAAGACAAAATAGGTGCATAAACAAATGTGATGAAGAAAGCTAATGGTGCCAGTCTATTAAAAGATATAGTGTTTGGAAACTTAAAGGCTTGAAGCTAAACACGTGGCCATCTATCAGGGAAGCAGGAAAGTCCACACCAATCTGTGTGATGATGAGGTGTTGTGGGATCAGGTATCAGAGGATCAAAAGCAACCATACTGTTGTGAAGGAGGACAGAGAAGACCCAAGGCCCTTCTGTTGATAATTGGACATTTCCTCTCAGAAAGGACACATGAAAGGTACCACTCATACACGGTGCAGAGTACCGCCAATGAAACACTCAAAAGTCCTCTAGATCTTTAGTCCTCTAGATCTTTGATGCTTCCTCCCCACACTATCATGGCTCCAGTTTATCCCCCAAATCCTGCTAGACTGGGTATGCACATAAGTATGGATGAGACTTTCCACACAAGGAATCCAGGATATATCCCCTCAGAAACATTAATGGGAGTAACAATTCCATGAGGGTCTGGGAAGGGGATGGGGGGAAGAAAGCAGGGAAGAAGAAACTCATAGCAATGAAGGATGCATAGCTTCCCTTGAGGGGGATAAGTAACAGAACTGTGGGTGAAGATATAATTCAAACGATGTGAAAAATAATATATGAGAAACTAGTAACACAATTTATTAAGTGTTCATGAGGTGGCAGGGTGGGAGAGGGAGGGAATAAAGAGGAGTTAATATCAAAGGAATCAAGCATGTAGAAAAGGTTTTGAAAATGCTGATGACAGCATGTGTACAAGTTCTCTTGATATAATTGATTTATGGATTATTATAAAATCTGTAAGGGCCCCCAATAGAAAATTCAATAAAAACTGAAAACAGAAGAAATGGGAAAAATAAAAGGAAAAAGAAATATTCACTGTAATTTGGAATGAGAAACAATGAAGTGAATTTTACCATCAACAGTTGTCATTCCTCGTGGGGAATAATAAATACTTGGATAATTACTACTCAAAGCAGTTTTGAAACACTGAAAAGTGGTTTAAGTAAATGTAAAAGCTTTCAACACCTAACTATTTTCAACATCTAGTTATTCCTAACTAACTCTGACCATATATCCCTACATTCTAAATTATTCTACTTCCCACAGTCTATGGTATTTATTCTTTACTCTCATATTGGCTTTGTTTTTATTATCTACCACCATCATAATTTCCTGCCATCAGCCTTCTGAAATATTCACTTTGCTCTTCAACTCAATGAAGTCAAGATGATCAGAAATTTAACTTTCACTAAATCTAAAACTAATTACCTGCACCTCAACTGAATGCACAACAGAAAATACAACGTATATAACAATATCATTGATATCACAATGCAAGCAAAATTTTGCTAATGACAATTCAACAATGGTTGTGGCAATATATTGATAGGGAGTTGCCAGAAATTCAGGCCACATCAGAAGAGGAAGGCCTTGGAACAAGGGAGATCATTTCTGATGTCAACTGGACCTTGCCTAAAAGCAGAGGATATCAGACAAACATTTCCTTATGTTGTACTGGTTAGGCGAAGGCATTCAGCTATGTAGATGATAACACACTATAGAAAGCCTTGAGAAGGTGTGTTCAGGAGTCCCAGAACACCTTCATTGTGCTCATGGATGACACATACATGGATCAAGAGGCAATTGTGGGCACACAACAAAGGAGTACTACCTGAATTACACTCAGGAACTATGCCACGGGACTGTGTCCTTTCACCCCATTTATTCAATCTATATGCTCTGCAAATAATCACAGATGAAATGTGGTATCAGGATTGCAGGAAGGCTTATTAACAACTTGCAAATGCATATGACACAACCTTGCTTGATGAAAGTGAAGAAAAACTGAGGCACTTGGGGCTGAGCCCCGGTGGCATAAGTGTTTGAGTGTGGGACTGTGGCCCGTGGGCTTGGTGGTTCAAATCTAGCAGTGGCTCTCAGGAGCAGCCCTGGGTAGCTCCCACAACCACCAGAGGGTAGTGCTCCCCCCCCCAAAAAAAAATTGAGGCACTCATTAATGAAGATCAACCATTTCAGCCTTCAAAATAGATTACAGCTCAATATAAAGAAAATTACAATCCCATTAAGTGGACCAGTATGTAATATCATGATAAATGGAGAATATATTGAAATTGTAAAGGCTTTCTTCTTGTTTGAATCGACAATCAGTGCTAATAGAAACACTAGAGAAGAGATCAAACAACACACAACACTGGGTAAATCTGCTGCATAAGACCTCTTTAGAGTGTGGAAAACAAGGGTGCTATTTGGAAGACTCAGGTGTGTCTGACAAAATCATGGCATTTATGCGTGTAGAGGTTTCACCTTGAATGAGAAAGGCAGAAAAAGAACCAATGCATTAGAATCATAGTGCTATGGAAGAATATTGAAAGTATCATGGACTACACAAGGTACTAGCAGATTTGACTTTTAAAAAAGTACTACCAGAAAATTCCTTAAATCAAGGACTTCATCTAAATTTCTTTGGATATGTTATCAGGAGAGCCCAGGAACCGGACATCATACTTCGAAAACAGATGGGCAACAAAAAAAGAGGATAAGGCTTGTGATTAGATGGATTAAAACACTTGTGAAGATGGTGCAGGTTAGGGCAGTTTTTGTTCTGGGGATGTAGGGTCAATATGAATTTGAGCCAACTTGAAAACAGCTAACAGACATCATTAAATGTTTCCTGGAAAAGATAGAGAAAAATATTTTCAAATTTTTGTCCTACAAAGCTTATCCTAGATATTTTACTAACCATAGATTTTTAGATGGTTCAAAATACTATTCGTTTTTCTGCTTTCGTATTTCTCCCAATCCCTGGCAATTACACTTGTTCTGCTTCTCAACTTCTTTGGGCTACCTATCTCTGAGAGATGATCTGTATAATGATGCTACATAGTTCCAACATATTCTTGCACTAATTAAGTTCCATTCCCACCTTTCTCTTGGCTCTCAGTGGAGATCATTATACACACCCCGAGGTACTCTTGATCTCAGGGAAATGTTACATTGCTGTCACTTATGTAAACGTTGTTCCTTCCTTCTTTGCTCCCATGTACTGAACCATTTGTTAAGAGACTAGAGGCATATTCAATAAGGTAATATTCATATTACCTTGGCTGGACATTTTTCCATATCTTTATATTTCTTTTCCTTAATAACCCTCCTTCAAAGGAATGTACTTTAACTTTGAGTTCAGGTCAGCATA